>SKCR01022472.1:0-35151 GCA_019454045.1 Zanthoxylum bungeanum
TGGCATTGACGTCTGGGACACATAAACAAGACACATATATCCACACTTTCGAAGAGTGGGTACTTGGACAGATTTGATCCAAATTCATATGACGTCTACGAATCTTGTTTATTAGGTAAGATGCCTAAATCACCTTTTAGCGGTAAAGGTGCACGTGCCACCGAACTGTTAGCCCTCGTTCATTGTGACGTATGTGGGCCCATGTCTAGCCAGGCAAGAGGTGGATATGAATACTTCATAATCTTTACGGATGATGCATCGCGTTATGGTTATATGTATCTTATGAGACACAAGTCGGAAACCTTTGAGAAATTCAAAGAGTTTCGACACGAAGTAGAAAAACAGACCGGCAAAATATTAAGACATTACGGTCGAACCGTGGTGGCGAATACTTAGGGTCTGTTTGGTTCAACGAAGGGGGAAGGGAGGGGAGGGATTTTAATGGAGGGGAGGGGATGGGAGAGGAGGGGAGGGGAGGGGAGGGATTTTAATTAAATATATGTTTGGTTCAAATGAGGGGAAGGATGGGAGGGGATGGTTTTTAATTAAATATATGTTTGGTTCAAGAAGGGAGGGGAGGGATTTTAAAACTAATTTACTATTTTATCCTTATAGCCTGTTATAAATAAAATTAAAACAATATATGCTTCTATTATCTTTGAATTAAACAAATAATAAAATTAAAATTAAAAGCTGAGTGGTGAGTGGAAGAAGCACGTAACTGGAAAAAAAAGAGCAAAGACTAGGGTTTGAGTACAGAATGATTAAATATAAGAGAGATTTATAATTAAGATAATTTAGGATTTTTAATATAAGTAAGGATAATTTACTCATTACATTTAAAATTTTAATTCTTCACTTTCTCTCCCCTCCAAAACCCCCCACTTTTGGAGGGGAGCTAAAATTGGCTTAGGAGGGATTTTGCTCCCCTCCCCTCCCCTCAAAAACCCCCCAACCAAACACACCTTTAAGCAATGAGTTTCTTGATTACTTGAAAGAATATGGTATTCTTTCACAGTGGACTCCTCCCGGAACACCGCAATTAAACGGTGTGTCCGAACGGAGAAACCGAACTTTGTTAGACATGGTAAGGTCTATGATGAGTCGCACAGAGCTACCTATTTCCTTCTGGGGATATGCATTCAACAATGCAATACTTATTTTGAATAAGGTTCCGTCAAAGTCTGTTCAACAGACTCTGTATGAAATATGGACCGGAAAGAAACCAAGTTTCTCATTCCTAAAGATTTAGGGTTGCTGGGCATACATCAAACGTTTGGAAGGTACCGAACTAGAACCCAACTCGGATAAAAGCCTATTTGTAGGATATCCTAGGGAAACCAAAGGATATTACTTCTATCACCCACAAGAGAACAAAGTATTTGTTGCTCTACATGCGGTTTTCCTTGAGAAGGAATTCCTAAATACAGTGATAAGTGGGAGGAAAGTAGAACTCGATGAAAATCGGATAAATGCCTATTGGTTGGTGTACATGGAAATGGATTCCATGTACACCAACCAAGTTTGGACACTGGTTGATTCACCAGAAGACGTAAAGCCTATTGGTTGCAAATGGGTCTTCAAGAAGAAGGCTGACATGATGGCAACATACAAACATACAAAGCTAGGCTTGTAGCGAAAGGGTATCGTCAACGACATGGTGTCGATTACGACGAAACGTTTTCACCCATTTCCATGATTAAATCCATTCGGATAATGCTTGCTATAGCTGCAAATTTCGATTACGAGATATGGCAAATGGACGTCAAAACCGATTTCCTTAACAGAAACCTTTTGGAGGATGTTTATATGCAAAAGCCTGATGGTTTTGTCGTACCAAGACTTACAAACAAGGTTTGTAAGTTAAATCGATCCATTTATGGATTGAAGCAAGCATCGCATTCTTGGAACCATCGTTTTGATGAGATCATAAAAGAATATGATTTTATTCAAAACGAGGATGATCCTTCTGTATAAAGAAGATTAGTGGGAGCGCACTGACATTTATAGTCCTTTATGTTGATGATGTATTGCTTATTGGCAATGACATTCCCATGTTAACATCGGTGAAAGCTTGACTTTCATTAAAATTCTCCATGAAGGATCTGGGAGAAGCAGCCTTTATTCTGGGAATAAAGATCTACTGGGATAGATCTAGAAAGCTGTTTGGACTCTCTCAGAGCACGTACATTGATAAAGTGTTGAAGAGATTCAACATGGATCAGTCCAAGAGGGGACTGTTGCCAGTGTCACATGGCGTCACTATATCTAAGGACATGTGTCCTAAAACTCAAGATGAGAGAGATAACATGAGTCGGATACCGTTCGCCTCGGCAGTCGGATCGATCATGTATGCCATGATATGTACACGACCTGATGTCTCATATGCTTTGAGCATGTGTAGACGCTATCAGGCCGATCCAAGTGAAGGTCACTGGATGGCGGTTAAGAATATCCTTTAGTATTTTAGACGAACTAAGGATGATTTCTTAATCTATGGAGATGGAGAACTTGAGGTAACTGGGTATACCAATGCAAGTTTCCAAACCGATAAAGACGACTGCAAGTTGCAATCCGGGTACATATTTTGTTTGAACAACAGAGCAGTAAGCTGGAAATCTTCCAAGCAAGAGACTATTGCCGATTCAACAACAGAAGCAGAGTATATTGCTGCAGCTGAAGCAGCAAAAGAGGCAGTTTGGATCCGTAAATTCCTAATTGGATTAGGAGTAATTCCGTTAGCAGCTGAGCCCATTCCATTGTATTGTGACAATAACGGGGCTATAGTGCAGGCTAAGGAACCGCGGTCTCATCAACGATCCAAGCATGTTCTTCGACGTTTCCATCTGATTCGTGAGATCATACATCGTGGCGATGTGAAGATCGAGAAGGTCGCATCAGAGGACAACATTGCAGATCCGCTGACGAAAGATATTCCTCAGCAAAAGTTTGAGCGACATGTACATAGTTCAGGTGTTAGATGCTTGAGTGACTAGCTATAGGCCAAGTGGGAGATTGTTGGACAATTATGACCCATAACGTCACTATTTGTAAAAGACATTGTGGTTTTTGTACAAATTAACTATGTGACATTGGAAATTGCATTTTATCATTTTGTAATTTGATTACTTTAATATATAAATGATAAAAGTCCTTATGATTAGTTCCGGATTATTAGATATGAGACAATATCAATCGATAAAGGTTTAATCATTAAATATCCCTAGTCGTAGTATTATCGAGACTGGACATCGATAATGCGAAAAAGACTAGTATTGCACTTGTGCGTGTTATGGAAGCGTAACATCATAGTTCTCATATATTTAAGTATTGGATACTTATGCAAGTGTGATAGGAGGTTGTGTTTACCAATGGTACGGAAACAGCTTCACTCTGGATAGACCCCGTAAAATATCATTGGTAGTATGACTATGTGTCTATGGGAATCCACATCATGGTAGGTGTATTTGGTCTTAACCTGAGACTTGCATCGCTAGTACTTGCGACAATCAATATGCTTTGGTTATGGTCATCCAGGAATTTAACAGGTTATGTGTACGCCTCTTCTGGGTTTATTGAGAATCGTAGTGTATTGGGTGTGATGTCAAGACGGAAGTATCACTTCAGTCATATGGAGATGATGATCACGCAGGGATACAGAACTGGTACTCTAATTGATTGCAACCATCGGGATAATATGACAAGGTCATGATTATCCGATTAAAGAGACTAGTTGCTTGTGATCCGATATATGCTTCGTACGGGGCATACATTATTCCAGCCCCAGGCCTTGCATGTGACCATCCGATACTGGATTGCAATACGCAATACTACGTATAATACGCCTGAAATAGATTATATATTCCTTTAAGAATATTTCTGGAGAATTGGGTAGGCACGGTGCTTTGCTAGAAGCCAACCATGTCTCGTAAATCGATAAAACCGTACTGCTAGGTACGTACGTGTTCGGATAGTCCGACGACCGGATTTACTTTCAACATATCCAGGGATCTCATGGGTCGCTTCCCGAAGATTCACCGATTACGTATGATTCGAACATAATTATTCTAGGATTAATAACAGAGATATTTTATCTGGGATAAAATACTATTTGAAGAGAGAGAACGATTAATTTGGAATTAATCGATAAAATTATATATTCGATATATTAAATGAAATTAGATTTCATAACAGAATTAAAATTAGATTTTAATTCGGGTGAATGAGTTAATTTAGAATTAATTCACTAGCGACGTGAATAGTAATTTCGCTAGGCATAATTATTTAATTAAATTTGATTTAATTACGTCGCAACAGAAAATTCTTTAATTCGGAATTAGCGAACCTGAGCCCGGGAGTATTTGCGGGCCCACTCGGATTTTGAATCAAGTGGGGCCCACATGTCACATCACAAGTCACATCACTTGTCACTTTAGTTAACTTTAAGGTGATGGGTTTTGGTGGGTTGTTGAAGATTGCTTGTAATTCACACAAAGTGATAAGTTGAAAGACTTATACCAAATGTTTGGTATATCTTGAATTTGATTTTTGAAATCATTTACACATGTCAACAAAAATCTTCATCACTCATTCTCTCTAACTCACGGCTTTGAGTAAGATTTTTCCTCTCCTATTTTTTCTTCTTTGGCCGAAAATAACAAGGAAGAAACATGGTGATTTTGTTGCAAAATCTCCATTGCTAGCACATCAAAGAATCATCTAAGGTGATAGGGAAACCTTTCCTTGAGCTTGCAATCAACATCAAAGCTTGGAGCATGGAGCTTGGATTTCACATTCAAAGGAAAGCTTGAAGACTTTCAATGGAAAAAGTTTTTGTGATCAACACCTCCAAAATCCGTTCAATGTAAGTGTGTTTCCGCCATACTTCATTATGTATTCACATTTATTTCATTGCTTAAATGATCTTGGGACACCTTAGAAAACCAACATGACCATCACCTGGATTTGCCTTATAGTGTCTACATATGCTCAAAGTATATGAGACATCAGGTCACATACATTTAAAAAACGTACGAGCTCTGGGAGATATATCCCAGTAGATCTTTATTCCTATAATAAAGCTTGCTTCTCCCAGGTATTCATGGAGAATTTTAATGAAAGCCAAGCTTTCACCAATTATATTATGGGAATGTTATTGCTAAGAAGCAATACATCATTAACTTATAGGACATTCATTGTCAGTGCGCTCCCACTAACCTTCTTATATACACAAGAATTATATTCGTTTTGAATGAAATCATATACCATTATGATCTCATCAAAATGTTGGTTCCAAGAACGCTATGCTTGCTTCAATCCGTAAATAGATCGATTTAACTTGGAAACCTTGTTTGCATGTTCCGGCACGATAAAACCTTCAGGATGTTGTAAACATCCTCCAAAAGGTTTCCGTTTAAGGAAAGCGGTTTTTGACGTTCGGCTGCCATTTTTAATAAACGAAATATGCAGCACTTGCAAGCATTATCCGAATGTATTTAATCATGGCAACAGGTAAAAGGTGTCGTCGTAATCGAAACCATATTGATGACGATACCATTTCGCTACAAGCCTAGCTTTGTACGTTTGTATGTTGCCATCCATGTTTGTCTTCACCATGAAGACCCATTTACTACCAATAGGCACAATGCCTTCTGGTATATCAACCAGTGTCCAAACTTAGTTGGTATACATGGAATCCATTTCGGACTTCATGGCACTTTGCCATAAAAGGAGTCGATACCTTGTATCACTTCCTCATACGTAGCCGGTTCGTCTTCCTCAATAAGATTGATATCTACATGAGGTGAGATCAGAAACCCATACCTCCCAGGTTATTTTCTTACTCTCTCCGACCTACGCGGTTCTTGTGTATTCGAAGATTATTGGTACAGTTTCATCCCTGATGAACTGTTGGTGTTCCGTGAGGACTCGGTGCCTGGAATAGTATTACTCCGATTTTCATCGAGTTTTACTTTCCTCCCACTTATCACTGCATATAGGAATTCCTCTTAGGAAAACCGCATGGAGAGCAACAATTACATTGTTCTCTTGTGAGTTGTATAAGTACTATACTTTGGTTTCCCTAGGACAACCTATAAATAGGCACTTATCCGATTTGGGTTCTAGTTTGGTACCATCCAAATATTTAGCGTATGCCCAGTATTCCCAAATCTTCAGGAATGAGAAACCCGATTTCTTTCCTGTTCATATCTAATATGAAGTCTGTCTAAAAGATTTTCATGGAACCTTATTCAAAATAAGTATTGCACTGTTCAATGTGTATCTCTAGAAGGAAATTGGTAGCTCAGAGCGACTTATCATTAACCTTACTATGTGCAACAAAGTTCGGTTTCTCCGTATGGACACACCACTCGATTGAGGTGTTCCAGGAGGAGTCCACTGTGAAAGAATACTATACTCTTTCAGATAATCAAGAAACTTATTGCTTAAGTACTTTCCACTACGGTCCAACTGTAATGTTTTAATACTTTTACTAGTCTGTTTTTCTACTTCGTGTCGAAACTCTTTGAATTACTTCAAAAGTTCCTGACTTGTGTTTCATAAGATACACATAACCGTAACGCGATGCCACATCCGTAAAGGTTACAAAGTATTTATATCCACCTCTAGCCTAGCTAGACATGGACTCACTTACGTCACTATGAACGAGGGCTAACAGATCGGTGGCACTTGCACTTTTACCAAGTAAAATATGTTTTAGGTACTTTGCCTAATAAACTAGATTCGTAGACGTCATATGATTTAGGATCAAATATGTCCAAGTATCCACTCTTCAAAAGTGTGGATATACGAGTCTTGTTTAATGTGTCCCAGACAACAATGCCACAAATAAGTCTCATCTGATTAATTCAGTTTGAGCCATTTGTTTGTCATGTTATATGTTTGAGATTTGTTTATATTCAAAATATAAGTACTGTTATTCACATCTAATGTGTATATCTCAATATCATCTTTATAAACAAAACACTTAGTGTTCTAGAATATAAAGGTATACCCGCAATGGGTTAAACTAGATATAGAGATAATGTTTCCCGTCAAACTAGGTACATTTTAACAGTTTCCTAATTTAAGTAATTCCCTGAGGGCAGTTCCAAAACTTAGGTCTCTATGGTTAAAACAGCGACTCTCGTCTTGTTTCCGACTCGCAGGTCGATCTCATCTGAAGCCAGTATCCTGCTTATCAGCAGATCCCGCACATCAGTACATATGTTTGTACCACACCTAGTATCAAAAAATCCAATTTTTAAACTAGCAGTGGATATGTTTATGAAAAACATATTTGAAGTCGGAGCCTTGCCCGTCTTCACTTCCTTCATATCTTCCTTGTCCATACGGTAGTCACGCTTCCAGTGACCCCGTTTGCCATAATGTAGGCAGACATCTTGGGATATGTCATTTGTCTTCCCAGAAGACAGTGACGATTTTGCCTTTCCCTTTTCTTCACACCCCCAGAAGCCTTCGGCCAAGCCTTGGCCTTCTGAGATGTCGAAGTAAGATGCGCCATGCGCTTCTTGCCCTTTTAGAAGCTCTGGTTTTGCCTCCTTGAGCATAGCCATTAACTCTCCAAGAGTTTTCTCTTGGTTCAAGATGAACCCGCCCCAGCTTTCGGGCAAAGACTGTAAGATCAAATCAATGGAAGTCTCGACCTCGTAGGTAATGCCCAGTTAACCTAGCTGTTCGATGTCAGCAATCATCTGCGATACCTAGTGCTCGACAGATGTACCCTCTGACATGCGCGAGCGAAAGAGCTTCTTTTGCAATTCATACTTCTAAGATCTAAGGTTAGATCTATGACGATCCTTTAATTTCAACATCATGGTATAATGATCTAATCCTTAGTTCTGACAACGAAATTAAGGAGTCATTGCGGCAAGCATGACAGATTGAGTACTAAAGTTTTCATCACGGTGAGTCTTCCAAAACTCATGCTCTACTATTTGCTCAACTCCAGGCTTAGGCCCGAGAGGTCGTTCTATCAAATAGAATAACTTCTCAACTCCCAGGACTATCCTGAGATTTATTTCCCAATATGAAAATTAAAGCCGTAAAAGACATTTTTCACCGAGGATTATGTCCTTTGACGCTAATCTTTCATTTATAATGATTGCTATAGTCCAACTATCCAATCAACGATTTCGGGTACAATCAGATGTAATGATTAATATAGTCTAACCAACCAACTATAAATGATCGGTTAAATTCAAATGTATTGATTACTATAATCCAATTATATAACCAACTATAAATGAAGTAGTTTGAATACAGTCCAACTGTTCAATTAAAACAACAATTGAATATTAGTCCAACTAATATATTTATAAATAATTAATGACGAAAATGAAATGAGCGCGTATTGGCAAGTATCTAAACAAAATTGCAAATTTAATACTTGCCTCCCACTATTTTTCGGCGAGCCTCTAACCCTCTATGGAGTACTCGGGAAACCTAGTTTCCTAGTGGGCTAGGATCCCGTTAAATAACACACAACCTTGACTTTGGCCAACAAGTTGTATGAAACTTAACTAGGTAGATCTCTAAGATCAATTGGATCTCATCCAATTCCTAGATCCAGTAGGTGGACCTCGAAGTCCGAAACATATATCCAATATATGCCAATATATCCAATATATTCCCTAACCTTTTTCCTCTGAATCAACTAAGCCTTGGCTTTGGCTCAACAAGCTTAATGAAACCAGTTAAGCGTGACCCATTGACAGTGGGAAAGTTTCGTAATCGAGATCGATGAACAAGAAGTGCCCTAGACTTTGGCCAACAAATCACAACTTGCCCAAGACGTACGATATGGAATAAAACTTTCGTGATTCAAACACATCTGCGATGGATAAAGGTCTTGACTTTGGCCAACAAACCAATGCCAATCTTGGATCTTGAGAGAGAATCACTCAATGGAAGGAAAAACGCTTAATATAAAATGAGGATTTTGTCGCGATTTGGCAACCAATTTATTGTCTTTAATTAGGTCTCATCATACACCCTTAAGCATGCATTCTAAAAGCATAATAAGGCGCGAATAAAATAATAATAATATTCGGATGTATATATAACAAACTTTGTTCCTAGAACAAATCTCTCCATTTCATTTCTCCCGCTAGCACTATTCATACTTCTACCCAATTACATAATACTTCTAAAGAAACCTCATTTACATTGAGGGGAATTGGTGAGAAGATAATAGGCTGGACACGCAGGTCTAATTTAATAAATTCTAAATTTATTACAACAATTTCCAAAATTGCCCTCACCCTTCTAATATCCATTCGATATACATTATTCATTCATACATCCAAGTATTCACACAAAGCATGTTATTCAATCAATATAATCCAATTAATTAATCTTTGAATTAATGATCATCCAATTTTCAAACAACGATTTGATTTGCGCGAGTCAATCTCGTTTAAGAATAAGTACTCAAAATACTTATTCTTAAATTATATCGAACTACAATTTTAAATCCAATTTAAATTATATTCAATACTAATTCATATTTAATTCCAAATTAAATAATTACACTTTTAAAAGTGCCTTTTAGACTTGGATTCCAAATCCAATCTACATGGGTCTCAAAGGCCCAATTAGTATCCAATACTTTTTAATTAAAGTCCAATGGGCTTTTAATTAATTCTTTAGGTATGGGATTTGGCCATTATGGATCAAACCCAAGATGCCAAGGCCCAATAAGGAATCACCCTTATGCCATAAAATCAATTTTGGCCCATTAGGCCCAATTAAATTTTTAAAGGCCCAATGTCATACTTTGGACTTTATGGAAATGGTTTTAGGCCCAATTGGATCCAACCAATTGTCTTAAACCAAACTTGGCCCAACAAAGCCCATTAAGCCCAATTACAACAAATTAAATTAACATATTATTCCAAATTACATATTATTTAATTAAAGTGCAATTAGTACAATTAATCAATTAATCTAACATTTCCAAAATACTAATTAATTCAATTAATCATACTCAACATTTCCAATTCATGTCCAACACAAATTGAAGCAAAATCAATCTATACATGCTTATATCCCACGACAATTACATGAAATAACATCCAATTTTTTTGATTTCAATCTAATTAAAACAACAATCAATATTCATTTCATGCTTTAAACATATCCAATTTGTCAAAATTCAAAAATCACCATTAGCATTTTAAAGGGTTCCATTCGGCCATGGCTCAAGAATTGAGGATTTTTGATCCAATTAATTTTTCTCAATTCTATTGATGCACAAATCCAATTCATCATTATCCAACCACAACCAAACAACCAATTTAGGAAAATCAAGTTCCAAACACAAAAATCCCAAATTAAAGACATGAACCCTAGATTTCCAAATCAAACTTAGGAGGCTCTGATACCATTGTAAGTGTTCCTAGAACATGCCAAGATCGTCTAAGAGTGATTCGTGTGTGAATTAATCAAAGGGAGTTGTAGAATACTTACATTGATCGGTTGTTGGATGTAGAGATTTCAAAACTTTTCTTTGTTGAAGATGAAGCTCCAAGCTTTCTTGTAGTGTTTCCAACACTTGGGTGAGTTTCCCTATCACCTTGATTCACTCCTTTATGTGCTAGCATGAACAAATTTTGAAGAACAAAATGTCTTCCAATTGAGAGTGGCTCACGATTTTTTGCAAGTAAAAGAGAGAGTGAATAGTTCAATTTTGATTTTCAAAATCTAATACCAAAAGTTGACTTCCAAAGTTACTTTAAGTTGGTATATGTCTTTCAAATCAAAACAAAGTGTGTTGGATATGGTTTATATATTCTACAAGCAATCCAAGCCTTACACAACCAATAACAACTTCCATCACTAGTCAAGCACATTGATGTAAGTTGGTGGATCCCACTTTAAATTCTAAATTCAAGTCGGACAATCCAACACGCAACTTCGCTCGGGTCCGGGTTCGTTAAATTCCAAATTAAACGAATTTTCCGTTGCGACTTAATTAAATCCAATTTAATTAAATAATAATGCCTCGCAATATTATTATGTAAGTCGCTTACGATTAAATTCTAAATTAATTCGTTCGCTTGAATTAAAATCCAATCTTAATTCCGCACTGAAATCTAATTTCATTTAATATATCTAATATATTATTTTAGCCCAAATAAATAAATTAAATAGAAAAATCTAATTTAACTATTAAATTTATTTTACCGATTAATTCTAAATTAATCGCGTTCTCTCTTCTCGATGAATTTAATCCCAGATAAATTCTCGACGTAATTAATCCCAGATTAATTCTTTCTCTGATAATTAATCCCAGATTAATTCTTGCCGTAATTAATCCCAGATTAATTTTCTCTCTCATAATTAATCCCAGATTAATTTTCTGTTCGAGTTAAATCTCATCGGTAAATATTGGGGAAGCGACCCAAGAGATCCCTGTATATGTTGGCAGTAAATACGGTCATTAGACTATCCGAATATGTGCGTACCCGATATCACATTCTTACCGATTTAAAAGACATGGTTGGCTTCTAGCAAAACACCTTGCCTACCCAATTCTCCAAAAATATTCTTTTGCGGAATACAAGATCTTTGTAAGGCGTAGTATACGTAGTATTACGTATAACGATCCAGTATCAGATATCACATGTTAGGCCTATGGCTGGAATTATGTCTGCCCCATACGAAGCATATATCGGATCTCTGGTAACTAGTCTCTATAATCAGATAATCATGATCTAGTCATATTATCCCGATGACTGCAGTACTTAAGAGTACTAGTTCCGTTTCCTGCGTGATCATCATCTCCATATGACTGAAGTGATACTTCCATCTTGACATCACACCCAATACACTACGATTCTCAGTATACCCAGAAGAGGCGTACATAGAACCTTTTAAAGCCCCGGACGACCAAAACCAAAGTATACTAATTGTCGCAAGTATTAGCGATGCAAGCCTCATGTTATGACCAAATACAACAACCCTGATTCGGATTCCCATAGACACATAGTCATACTACAAATGAGATTTCGAGGGGTCTATCTAGAGCGAAGCTGTTTCCGTACCATCGGTAAACAGAACCTCCTATTACACTTGCATGAGTATCCAATACCCAAATATATGAGAACTATGTGGTTACGCTTCCATAACACGCACAAGTGTAATACTAGCCTATTCCGCATTATCGATGTCCAGTCTCGATAATACTACGACTAGGATATTTAATGATTAAACCTTACGTGGATTAATATTTTCTTATATCTTATTAATCCGGTACTAATCATATGGACTTTTATCATTTTATCCCGGTAATCCAATTAAAAATGATAAGAGAAATTTCCTTGTCACATAGTTAATTTGTACAACAACACCATGTTCTGTACAAATACTGATGCTATGGGTTATAATTGTCCAACAGGGGCGGGGATTGGAGGATGAAATTTTTTAAAAATACCATTGGGACACAGACGGTGAGATTTTAATATCCATTTTTTATTCAGAAAGTGGACGGGGAACAAGTAAAATCCACGTCTCATCCCTATTACCCATTTAAGTTTTAATTTATTTATTTTTCAAATTTCAATAAATATATTCAAATTAATATTTATAATAATTTATAAATATGTAAATAAAAAGTATCTTAATATTTTAAAAAATATTTAAATTATAGATAGTGTAATGACTTACATAAAATAATTATATATAGTCACTTTAAAATGAGAGACAATGTTGGGATATATGTTATAAAACATCACATAATATATAAACGGGGTTATTATTGAAATAATAAATGATTCCTTATTCATTTATCAATTGTCAGATTTAATTTGCATATTATAAATTGTCATGCACACCCATGATCACTTATGTACTTTCAGACTTAATGTATAAATGTTATACATAAGAGGATTTAAGTATGAAATTAGTAATTTAAAATAATTTGTAGCGAGCAAATGATTATTGGTACATTATTTGTGGTTTATCTACATCTGCGGTCAATTTCATGGATGTATGACGACCTTGATCCGAGATCATTCAAGTGGTGGAATGGGAATGAAGGCACCTTATATTATGCGATCATATAGGACTAGGCCCATATATAAATTAATTTCTTTTTAATATCCATTAGACAAAGAAATCCATATCATTATACTAGATGATCATATATGGATTGATCTGAATTCTGAGTATACTATGAACTCATGTATGACAGGGCATGTCATTTGATTTACATGAGTGAGATCAGTATAGAAATCACATTTTCATACTTTGGGGGCATGACTTGGTGTGTAGTTGGGGATATTTATATAGATATGAAATTCACTCATTCTAATGAGAAGTAAATGAGTATCTTCCTTAAGGGTTTGGTTCGGTACTTGAACAGTTAGGGTGCTCAAATCTTTCTATTATGGATAGAAAGATAAAATTCAAAATAATTATGAATAAATCGTTCATTAGAGAATCAGTGGTACTTAAGGCACAAGAAATAATTAGAGGTGTACAACGGAAATTATGACCTGACTCTAATTATAAGATATTCGTGGAGGGTCGAAATATATGTAATGATTATTTCGATGGACGCCAACGTAGCTCGGGTTAAATTAAATATCTACAGTGACTAGAGTGTAACTTTAGATTTTTAGTGGAATAACCTAAAGTTAATAATTCAAAATATTTGATTAAAGAGTTTTAATTAATACTCAGAGATTATTGGAGTTCAGAGCTGCGGGTCCATTTGGTCTCAGGGTAGCTTGTTACATTAGAGGAATCCATATAATAAATGCATAGTTCAATTATTAAATCACTTACAAAATTAAATAATAATAGATTATTTAATTTATATATAGTAATTATTCATTTGAATAATAATTACATAATTTCACATTTGTAACTATATATTAAAATATTTAATAACTATTTTTCATATTACAGATTATTAGATGGTCATCTAATATTAAATTTGTTTAAAATTTTTTGAATTAAAATTATTTAGTTCAAATTAATTAAATTGATATTAAGATATCAATCTAATATCTTTGAAATTTATTTTCAAAGATATAATAAGATATTTGATATCTTATTAAAAATTAAACAAATTTTGGATTTACAAAATTACCCCGTGGTCGAATTTCATGAATAATAGGGAGGGTTAGTTTTAGTTTTTCACAAATTATGTTTAACCTAAACAATATTGTAGGAGCGAAGCGGGGTTTACCGCTATGCCTATGATGTTCGGCGACCACGACACTGTTGGGCTCGCAGCCGTAGAGAGTATAGAGTAGCCCACGGGGGACTAAACCGGAGAATAAATGAGTCGCCGTCCAGTGTGAACTGGGAAATGATTTAAGGCTGCACTTGCCCTCGCAAGGGAAGACCTCAAACCGTTGGGTTTGGAATGGTCCCTTACTTATGCTAGTATAATGGACGGGTTCACACAATGGTATAGCCAAGTCTTAATGCAATTCAAGCAAGATAATTCAAATAAGCACAAATTCGCACACCCATAAACATTAACAGTAATAATGAAAACAATAACATAGTTCTAAAAGCATATTAAGTTAAAGAGTACGATAATGAAAATAATAACAGTAAAAGTGTCAATAATAAATGCAAATAATTAATCCCAAAGGCATAATGCAAAATAAATAACTAAAAAAGGTAAAAATGCATAAAATATAAAGAAAGAGGTTGTCCAGTGTGTGTGCATTCGTGTAGCGTTCGTAAACACATTCGAACGAAGTGTTCCAGTGAGTTCACGTTCGTGTAGCGTTATAGGACGCGTTCAAACGAAGTGTTCCAGAGAGTTCACGTCCGTGTAATGTTTGAAAACACGTTCGAACAGAGTGAGGCAGAATTCTTGCGTTCGAGTTGCGTTCGAAAGTTCTTACAAAATAGCATCAATAATGACATAAACACGCATGTATGAGTATTTCTGAGTGGTACGTGGAGTTGTATCCCAAGTACAGACCGCACTACCGTCCATTCGGATTCGGCTATAGAATTTATGTCTGGGTTTGCATCTGATATACCACAAGGGATAAAACACACAATCATTGACACAATGTAAACGGACATGAAAGTAAATGCGAAATAATAAAATAACAAGAAAAGTAAATAGACAAAAGCTAAATGATAAAATAAATGCGATAAAAAAAAGATAATAACAAACTAAATGCGAAACAATAAATTGACAGAAAGATAAATAAAAATAAAAGTAAATAAATATAAAAAAAAGTGTTAAGCAACATAATGTTAAAGAAAGAAAATGTGACCAAAAGATTTGGCCGTCTTTGATGTAGGACCTCGCATACCCGGTTGGACGTATTTCACGTCCAACTCGGCATGCCGCGTCTAGAAAAATAAAAATAAATATAGTAAAGGGTTCCCTCAGGTCTTACCTTTTAAGTTGCTTTCTTGGAAGTGCGTTAGGCGGTCGCCGGAAGGATTAAAGCTTTTGCTATTTCTGGTCGCTGGTTGCTGTTTCTGCTCGCTGTTTTGCTATTTTTGGGCTGTTGTTTTTGCAGTTTTTGGCTGCTGTTTTGGTTTGTTTGGGTGTTTTGGCTTACTGGTTCACTGTTTGCTCACTGAATCGCTATTTCAAATTCATGGCCTGCTATTTCGCGTCCAGATCTCACTGTTTCTGGTTCACAGCCGGCTATTTCTGCTTCTGGTTACTGGTTTCATGCAACTGGTCCCCTGGTTATTCTTTGTTGTTTTTTGGTTTTCGGTGCTAGTCCTTGTTTTTTTTTTTTTGTTTTTTTTTTTTTGTGATGCTCCCTTTGGTTCTGTGCTTATTCAGCGCTTATTCCCTACATGTGCGGCTCCACTAACTCAGAATTTAAACGTGACAAGTAAGACCCACTTTGCCTATATAATTCATCACTTTGCTTTGTTTGTTTCTTTTTGGTTTTCTCTTTGTTTCGATTTCCTAGGGTATTGTTGTTCACGTGTCCTCTAAAGCCTTAGGTTCTTCTTTTTGTGAATTGCCGTGTCAAGCTTAGGTGTGAGAAACTATTTTTTTGGTTTGTTTGGTTTGTTTTTGTTGGACAATTATGACCCATAACATCACTATTTGTACTAAACATAGTGTTGTTGTATAAATTAACTATGTGACAAAAGAAATTGCTCTTTCATCATTTGTATTTGGATTACCAAGATACATAAATGATAAAAGTCCATGTGATTAGTTCCGGATTAATAAGATATAAGACAGTATTAATTCACTAAGGTTTAATCATTAAAATATCCCTAGTCGTAGTATTATCGAGATTGGACATCGATAATACGGAATAGACTAGTATTGCACTTGTGCGTGTTATGGGAGCCTAACGACATAGTTCTCATATATTTGGGTATTGGATACTCATGCAAGTGTAATAGGAGGTTGTGTTTACCGGTGGTACGGAAACAGCTTCGCTCTGGATAGACCCCTCTGAATTCCATTGGTAGTATGACTATGTGTCTATGGAAGTCCGAATCAGGGTAGGTGTATTTGGTCTTAACCTGAGACTTGCATCGCTAATACTTACGACAATCAATATACTTTGGTTTTGGTCGTCCGGGGCTTTAACAGATTCCGTGTACGCCTCTTCTGGGTAGCCCTCGTTCATAGTGACATAAGTGGGCCCATATCTAACTTGGCTAGAGGTGGATATGAGTGATTGGCTATAGGCCGAGTGGGAGATTGTTGGACAATTATGACCCATAACATCACTATTTGTACAGAACATGTGTTGTTGTACAAATTAACTATGTGACAAAGTAAATTGTTCTTTATATTTGTAAATGGATTACCAAGATACATAAATGATAAAAGTCCATGTGATTAGTTCCGGATTTATAAGATATGAGACAGTATTAATCCACTAAGGTTTAATCATTAAAATATCCCTAGTCGTAGTATTATCGAGATTGGACATCGATAATACAGAATAGACTAGTATTGCACTTGTGCGTGTTATGAGAGCATAACATCATAGTTCTCATATATTTGGGTATTGGATACTCATGCAAGTGTAATAGGAGGTTGTGTTTACCGATGGTACGAAAACAGCTTCGCTCTGGATAGACCCCTCGAAATTCCATTGGTAGTATGACTATGTGTCTATGGAAGTCCGAATCAGGGTAGGTGTATTAGGTCTTAACCTGAGACTTGCATCGCTAATACTTGCGACAATCAATATACATTGGTTTTGGTCGTCCGGGGCTTTAACAAGTTATGTGTACGCCTCTTCTGGGTATATTGAGAATCGTAGTGTATTGGGTGTGATGTCAAGATGGAAGTATCACTCCAGTCATATGGAGATGATGACACATAGGATACGGAACTAGTACTCTTATGTACTGCAGTCATCGGGATAATATAACTAGGTCATGTTTATCCGATTATAGAGACTAGTTACCAGAGATCCGATATATGCTTCGTACGGGGCAGACACAATTTCAGCCTCAGGCCTAGCATGTGACATTTGATACTGGATCATAATACGAAATACTACGTATACTACGGCTGACATAGATTATATATTCCTTAAAAGAATATTTCTGGAGAATTGGGTAGGCACGGCACTTTGCTAGAAGCCAACCATGTCTTGTAAATCGGTAAGAACGTGGTACTAGGTACGCACGTATTCGGATATTCCGATGACCGCATTTACTGCCAACATATCCAGGGATCTCATGGGTCGCTTCCCGAAGATTCACTGATGACGTATGACTCGAATATAATTAATCTGGGATTAATAATAGAGAGAGAAAATTAATCTAGGATTAATCACGAAGAGATTTTATCTGGGATAAAATACTATTTAAAAAGAGAGAACGATTAATTTGGAATTAATCGATAAAATAATATATTTGATATATTAAACGAAATTAGATTTCGACGCGAAATTAAAATTGGATTTTAATTCGGGCGTACGAGTTAATTTAGAATTAATTCACTTGCGACGTGAATAGTAATTTTGCTAGGCATAATTATTTAATTAAATTTGATTTAATTACGTCGCAACGGAAAATTCATTAATTTGGAATTAACGAACCCGAGCCCGGAATGTATTTGCTGGCCCACTCGGATTTTGAATTTAAGTGGGGCCCACAAGTCACATCGCGAGTCACATCTTTAGTCACTTTAAGTGATGTAAGTCTTGTCACCTTTTTGGTGATTTACATCTAGTCATTTTGAGGGATGGAAGTAGTTGAGAGACTTTAATGCAATTTTCCCTCCAATTTTAGTTAAGTTTTTTTGGAAAAGCATATACCAAACTTGTGTGAGACTTTTGACATAAGTTTTTTTTTGAAAAACAAAAGACTCTCTCCTCTCCCAAACTCTCTTAAAACTGTGAGCCTCTCCCTCTCCTTCATCTTGGCTTGGCCGAAAGTTGTAAGAAGAAATAGGAAGATTTTGTTGCAAATTTCTTCCATTGCTAGCACATAAAGAGTTATACAAAGGTGATAGGGAAACCAATCCATGAGTTTGGAATTCAAGGACAAGCTTGGAAGCTCAACATACATCAAAGAGGAGCTTGGAGCACAATACAAAGGCTTTGAATTTTTTGTTATCTCCTACATCCAAAACCGATCAAAGTGAGTATTTTCCGCATTCTTACTTTTTTGTATTCACATGATTTATTGCTTAATTGATATTGGTTTGACCTAGAAAATCCAACAATGGTATCAGAGCCATAATTAAGCATGAAATTGACTTTAGGGTTCTTAAACTTTAATTTGGGATTTTGTGATTTGAGCATGATTTGTTCAAATTGTTTGTTTGAGCATGCTTATAATATGTTAACTTTGAGTTGTGCATGATCAATTTGAAGAAAAATTAATTGGATTAATTTTCCCCAAATTTAGAGGCTTGGCCGAGAGTTTGAACCATTTAAAGTCATGGTGATTTTTGAATTTTAGACAATTGGATGTGTTTAAAATGCATGGGATATATTAGTTTGTGATTTAATTGGATTGAAATCAAAATTGATATAAGAAGTCCCTAATTGCCGTGAGCTTATGGAAGCATGAATGAATTGATTTTGTTTCAATTTGTGTTGGACATAAATTGATTAGTTAAAGCATATTAATTAGTATAATTGGTGTTTTGGAAATATTAATTTAACTAATTAATTATGGCTATACACTTTAATTAATTAAATTGTGAAATTTGGAATATTAGAATTTAATTAATTGGGCTTAATTTGGAATTGGGCTATTAATATTGTATTTGGGCTTAATGGGCTTGGTTGGGCCAAGTTAGGATATTTGGTTGGATCCAATTGGGCCTAAAACCATTTCCATAAAGTCCAAATATGATAATTGGCCTTTAAATATTTAATTGGGCCTAATGGGCCAAAATTGATTTCTTGGCAAATAGGGTGATTCCTTAATTGAGCCTTGGTATTTGGGTTTGACCCATATTGACCAAAGCACATGCCTTAAGAAATTAATTGAAAGCCCATTGGACTTTAATTAAAAGGACATTGGATGTTAATTGGGCTTTGAGACCCGTTAAGATTAGATTTAGAATCTAAGTCACAAAAACTCATTAATAAAGTGTAATTATTTAATTTGAAATTAAATAAAGTATTAGTTTTGAATACAAATTAAATTGGATTTAATATTGTAGTTTGATATAATTCGTGAATTCGTACTTTGAGTACTTATTCTTAAAACGAGTTGGACTCGCGCAAATCAAATCGTTGTTTGAACATTGAATGATCATTAATCAAAGATTAATTAATTGGATTAGATTGATTGATAACATGATTTGTGTGAATACATGGATGAGATGTATGAATAATGTATATCGGATAGATATTAGATGGGTGAGGGTAATTTTGGAAATTGTTGTAATAAATTTAGAATTTATTAAATTGGACCTGCGTGTCCAGCCTATTACCTCTTGATTCTTTGTATTTCTCTTCTCACCTATTCCCCTCAATGTAAATGAGGTTTCTTTAGAAGTGTTATGTAATTGGGTAGAAGTCAGATTTGTGCTAGCTGGGAGAGGAAAGGGAGAGATTTGTTCTCGGAACAAATTGTATTATATATCCATCCGCATATCATTATTAATTTATTTACCGCGCCTTATTATGCTTTTAGAATGCATGCTTAAGGGTGTATGATGAGACCTAATCAAAGATAATTAATTGGTTGCCAATTACGCGAAAAAACCCTCAACAAATATTAAGCTTTTTCCTTCCATTGAATGATTCATTCTCAAGATCCAAGATTGGCACTGGTTTGTTGGCCAAAGTCAAGACCTTTATCCATCGCGGATGTGTTTGAATCATGAAGGCTTTGTTCCATATCACATGTCTTGTCCAATTGTGATTTGTTGGCCAAAGTCAAGATCACTTCTTGTCCATCGACATCGATTACGAAGCTTTCCAAGGTCAATGGGTCCCGCTTAACTGGAATCATTAAGCTTGTTGTGCCAAAGCCAAAGCTTAGTTGATTCAGAGGAAAAAGGTTAATGAATATATTGGATATATTGGCATATATAAAATATATGTTTCGGACTTGGATGTCCACCTACTGGATCTAGGAATTGGATGAGATCCAATTGATCTTTGAGATCTACCTAGTTAAATATCATACAGCTTGTTGGCCAAAGTCAAGGTTTTGTGTTATTTAACGTGATCCTAGCCCACTAGGAAACTAGGTTTCCCGAGTACTCAACAGAGGGTTAGAGGCTCGCCGAAAAATAGTGGGAGGCAAGTATTAATTTTGCAATTTCGTTTAGATACTTGCCAATACGCGCTCATTTCATTTTTCGTCATTACATGAATATATTAGTTGGACTAATATTTAATTGTTGTTTTAAATTAAACAGTTAGACTGTATTCAAACTACTTCATTTATAGTTGATTATATAATTGGATTATAGTAATCAATATATATTTGAATTTAACCAATCAAATTATAGTTGATTATATAGTTAGACTATAGTAATCATTATATTCAATTGTACCCGAAATCGTTGATTGGATAGTTGGACTATTGGAATCATGATAACTGAAAGATTAGCGTTTAAAACATAATCGTGGGTGAAAATGTCTTTAAATCTTTTAATTTTCAGAATGTGAATAGAACCTCAGGATAGTCCTCGGAACTGAGAAGTTATTCTATTTGATAGAGTGACATCTCAGGCCTAAGCTCGGAGTTGAGCAAATAGTAGAGCATGAGCTTTGGAAGACTCATGGTGATGATAACTTTAGTGCTCAATCCTTTAAGCTTACCGCAATGACTCTTTAATTCTGTCGTCATAATTAAGGATTAGATCATTGTACCATGATGATGAAATTAAAGATCTTCATAGATTTATTCTTATATCTTAGAAGTACAAATTGCAAAAGAAGCTCTTTCGCTCGCGTATGTCAGAGGGTACATCTGTCAAACACTAGGTGTCGCAGATGATTACTGACATCGATCAGCTAGGTTAGCTGGGCATTACCTACGTGGCCGAGACTACCAAAGATTTGATCTTATAGTTTCTACCCAAAAGCTAGGGCATGTTCATTTTTAACCAAAAGTAAACTCTTAGAGAGTTGATGGTTATGCTCAAGGAGGCAGAGCCAGAGCTTCTAATAAGGGCAAAGGCAAAATCATCACAGTCTTCTAGGAAGGCAAATGACATATCCCAAGATGTCTGCCTAAAATGTGGCAAACGGGGTCACTGCTTCAAGTATGTTTGTCATAAACATGTTCACTACTAGTTTCAAAATTTGATTTTGATACTAGATGTGGTACATAAATATATATACTAATGTGCGGGATCTGCTGATAAGCAGGAGACTGGCTTCAGTTGAGATCTATCTGTGAGTTAGAAATGGGACGAAAGTCACTGTTTTAACCGTAGAATCCTAAGTTTAGGAACTACCCTTCGGGTATGTACTTAAATTAGGAAACTGTTATAATGTACCTAGTTTGACTAGAAACATTATCTCTATATCTAAGTTTAACCCGTTGCGGGTATACCTTTATATTCTAGAACACTAAGTGTTTTATTTTATAAAGATGATATTGAGATAAACACATTAGATATGAATAACAATATTTATATTTAGAATATAAATGAATCTCAAACATATAGCATGACAAACAAATAGCTCAAGCTGAATAAATCTGTTGAGACTTATAAGTGGCATTGTTGTCTGGGACACATTAACAAGACTCATATATCCACACTTTAAAAGAGTGGATACTAGGACCGATTTGATTCTAATTCAAATGATGTCTACGAATCTAGTTTATTAGGCAAAGTGCCTAAAACACCTTTTACTTGGTAAGAGTGCAAGTGCCACCGATCTGTTAGCCCTCGTTCATAGTGACATAAGTGGGCCCATATCTAACTTGGCTAGAGGTGGATATGAGTGATTGGCTATAGGCCGAGTGGGAGATTGTTGGACAATTATGACCCATAACATCACTATTTGTACAGAACATGGTGTTGTTGTACAAATTAACTATGTGACAAAGGAAATTGTTCTTTTATCATTTGTAAATGGATTACCAAGATACATAAATGATAAAAGTCCATGTGATTAGTTCCGGATTTATAAGATATGAGACAATATTAATCCACTAAGGTTTAATCATTAAAATATCCCTAGTCGTAGTATTATCGAGATTGGACATCGATAATACAGAATAGACTAGTATTGCACTTGTGCGTGTTATGAGAGCATAACATCATAGTTCTCATATATTTGGGTATTGGATACTCATGCAAGTGTAATAGGAGGTTGTGTTTACCGATGGTACGAAAACAGCTTCGCTCTGGATAGACCCCTCGAAATTCCATTGGTAGTATGACTATGTGTCTATGGAAGTCCGAATCAGGGTAGGTGTATTTGGTCTTAAACTGAGACTTGCATCGCTAATACTTGCGACAATCAATATACATTGGTTTTGGTCGTCCGGGGCTTTAACAGGTTATGTGTACGCCTCTTCTGGGTATATTGAGAATCGTAGTGTATTGGGTGTGATGTCAAGATGGAAGTATCACTCCAGTCATATGGAGATGATGACACATAGGATACGGAACTAGTACTCTTATGTACTGCAGTCATCGGGATAATATGACTAGGTCATGTTTATCCGATTATAGGACTAGTTACCAGAGATCCGATATATGCTTCGTACGGGGCAGACACAATTTCAGCCTCAGGCCTAGCATGTGACATTTGATACTGGATCATAATACGAAATACTACGTATACTACGGCTGACATAGATTATATATTCCTTAAAAGAATATTTCTGGAGAATTGGGTAGGCACGGCACTTTGCTAGAAGCCAACCATGTCTTGTAAATCGGTAAGAACGTGGTACTAGGTACGCACGTATTCGGATATTCCGATGACCGGATTTACTGCCAACATATCCAGGGATCTCATGGGTCGCTTCCCGAAGATTCACTGATGACGTATGACTCGAATATAATTAATCTGGGATTAATTAATAGAGAGAGAAAATTAATCTAGGATTAATCACGAAGAGATTTTATCTGGGATAAAATACTATTTAAAAAGAGAGAACGATTAATTTGGAATTAATCGATAAAATAATATATTGATATATTAAACGAAATTAGATTTCGACGCGAAATTAAAATTGGATTTTAATTCGGGCGTACGAGTTAATTTAGAATTAATTCACTTGCGACGTGAATAGTAATTTTGCTAGGCATAATTATTTAATTAAATTTGATTTAATTACGTCGCAACGGAAAATTCATTAATTTGGAATTAACGAACCCGAGCCCGGAAGTATTTGCTGGCCCACTCGGATTTTGAATTTAAGTGGGGCCCACAAGTCACATCGCGAGTCACATCTTTAGTCACTTTAAGTGATGTAAGTCTTGTCACCTTTTTGGTGATTGACATCTAGTCATTTTGAGTGATGGAAGTAGTTGAGAGACTTTAATGCAATTTTCCCTCCAATTTTAGTTAAGTTTTTTGGAAAGCATATACCAAACTTGTGTGAGACTTTTGACATAAGTTTTTTTTGAAAAACAAAAGACTCTCTCCTCTCCAAACTCTCTTAAAACTGTGAGCCTCTCCCTCTCCTTCATCTTGGCTTGGCCGAAAGTTGTAAGAAGAAATAGGAGATTTGTTGCAAATTTCTTCCATTGCTAGCACATAAAGAGTTATACAAAGGTGATAGGGAAACCAATCCATGATTTGGAATTCAAGGACAAGCTTGGAAGCTCAACATACATCAAAGAGGAGCTTGGAGCACAATACAAAGGCTTTGAATTTTTTGTTATCTCCTACATCCAAAACCGATCAAAGTGAGTATTTTCCGCATTCTTACTTTGTTGTATTCCCATGATTTCTTGCTTAATTGATCTTGGTTTGACCTAGAAAACCCAACAGTTTTACCGTATGTGAGTTTTTCTAAGGCTGAGAGAAGAGAGCCTCCCTAGAGTTTAGTTTTGTTGTCTTTTTAAAATGCCAAGGGATCTCCTAATCTTGGAAATAAAATCAAACAAATTTGAGAGATATATTCTCAATTTATTTATGGAAACAATCTCATAATTTTGGTGGGGATGGAATTCACAATATTTTTTAAATTGGAATGTGATTTGAGGGATTTTTAACATGTGTTTGCATTGGATTTTTTATTTGGGAAGGTCATGGGCGTGTGGGCCTGGTGTGGTGGGTCATGGGCGTGTGGATGGATGAGTTGTATGGGCTTCGGGCCGAGTGGGTTGCATGGGCCGAGGCTATGGTTTGAAACAGCGTCTGAATGAGTGAATCCGAGGCGGGTTAGTGAGTCTGAATCCAGTGAGGTGCTAACTTTGGGGGTTTTCATTCCTTTCGGCATTCGTTTCCCGTGACTTCCGTAACTTTTTAGGTAGTGCCTCCATACGAGGCTCATCATTGGGCTTATGCAAAAATGCAGTGTCTACACCTATCTATATAAAAGAAATGTTCCTTGCTTTATTTTAACCATAATCACATTTTCAAAAGAGTTGGAAAAAGAGAGGCAATGAGAGAAATAGCGAATTTTAGAGAAAATTATCTATAGTGATTCAAGAGCCCACCTTTTTCAGATTCTTGATGGCAAGTTATATCATGGAAGACCGATTGAAAATCATTCTTTCCATCCTTTTAAGTTGCTCACGACAGTGAGTGAATTTCATCACTACAACTCACGGTTTTTGGAGTAATTTGGGGCTACTATATTGTTGGTTTTCGAAGAAAATTTATAGAAAATAGAGAGCTTATTTGGGAGAGTGTGGGATGTTTCGAAGGCTGTTTCGAACCAAAAAACCCAAAACTGTTTGAAAATCAGCAAAAGCAACAGATTTTTGTAATATCTTGAGTTTTTCGAAATAATACATAAAGATTTTTGAATTAAAGTTAAGGATTTGTAACGGGATAGTAATCAAAAATTAGAGTTTATGTGTTAAAAAATAAATTGGAATATTTTAAAGTGAAGACTCATCGCGTTGGAAAACACATGATTTCGAGAAATGTTACGTGATTTCTGATTTTATGGTTATACACGTAAAAGTATCTTGTCTCGGCAATAAAGATAGCAAAAAAAATCTGATTGAGCTGATCTTTGAAGCGTCAGACTTATTTTTACGAGACGAACAACTTTCTGTTGAACACTTTTCGAAATTTAAATCAGAAGGGCTTCAAAAGTATGAAATTTCTAAAAAGTTCCATGGCAGGAACCTCTTTGTAATTTCGTGGGGGCTTGAATGAAAAATTCAGAAACTTTCTATAAATACCCATAGTTACTGCTTATTACACAAATGGCATAAGTTCTCTTCACTCTCCACTCGACCCCACCCTCAAATTCGCCCCTAGCCACTGCTAGTCACGCCGATGGCTTGCCGGCCATTGTTGGCCGACATGACTGGCCAGAGGGGTGCGTCGGCCACCCTCCACCTTATGGTGGCCGGCGGTAGCCCTCAGGTCATCGAAAAACAGTGAGAAAGAGAAGAAAATATATGGCTATGGGTTTCTCGATTCCCGTCGCTTTGTTTTCACGGTCTGAGTGATGAGCGGAAAATATATCAATATTTACCGCCCCTTTTACTTAATATTTTGTTTAGTTTCTCGGGTTTGATGAATGTTTTGATGTGTTTTAGTTTATTTTGCAGATAAAATAATATCAGGACTTAATGAAATCATTTAGGACGAAATATGGATCAAATAAGGGCAATTATTGGACTTGATATTTTAATTTTGGAGATTGGAAACTTGAAAGGGCGTTTTGACGAAGTGCAGTTTTGGAAATTCCAATTTTGCGCATCTGTCGTATTTTGGGCATAACCTTTTACTCAGATATCGGATTGAGCTGATTCAAGTTCCAGATTAAAGAAGACTCAAAGATCTACAACTTTAAAAGAGAAAATATTTTCGAATTCTGATGATTTCATGACCGAAATTGATGAACCATCCAGAAGTGTGTGGAGTGTAATTATTAAAAGTCATTATCAATCATTTTCAAAGCAAAATATTAATTAATTAATAATTAATAAAAATTATCAAATCAACACCAAACAAGATAAGCAATTAGTGGAGCAATTATGGATTTGGTGGAGTAATTAGTGGAGAAATTAATAATGGATTTGGTGGAGAATGATTGATGGATGATTTGATGTTGGCAAAATTTTGCCTATAAATACCAAGCCATTTCATTTGTAAAATTCATACTTTCTTCTTTGAAATTCTTAATGAATAAATAAGAAGATTGTATCTAGTTTGTTTATTTTTAGTTTTCAGTGATTAATTTTCAGTTTCGCACTTTCTTTTATTTACTTTTCAGTTTTTACTTTCCGCAATTTACTTTTACTCACAATACTTTTCTTTCTTTAATTTTTCAGTTTTTACTTTTCAGTAATGAGGAGGTAATTTCCCAAGCTAGGGTGAAAGGTAATTCTTTTACTATTACTATTTAGATTAATCTCCCTTAAAAATAATATATTCACTATTTAAAATACTGATTAAAAAGGATACCGCTATATTGGTCGGTTGGCAATTCAATTTAATCTGGTTTAAACCTGACTAATCAAGGATACCGCCAGATTGGTCGGTTGGTAAATTATTTTGGTACCGCCTTATGGCTGGATTATGGACAAATATTACCGCCTATATGGCTGGTTGGACTTAATTTGACTTAATCAGGATACCGCCAGATTGGTCGGTTGGTAAAATAATATCACAAGTTTATATATTATTTTATGGGAGATATCTAAATTAGTAGTAGTAAAAGTAATTCCTTTTACCTTAGCATTTTATTTTATTGTAAATTTACTTTTCAGCTTTTACTTTACCGCAATTACTTTCAAGCATTTTCATTTTATGTCTTTTACTTTTAAGTTTTTATTAGCCCTAGTTATGTGTGGTAACTAAATTAGTTATCTGGGGTTGTGATGAAATCCAATATCACCGTTTTATAAGGGTTAGATTATAGCTTGGGTAATATAAAGATTTATTTATTGTGTCTTAAACTTAATGCTTTTTCATTAACTGGCCATTAATAAAATTGATCTGGTAAATCTAAAATGAACTAGACATAGGGATTTTAGGTTTCAGCCTTAGACTCAATAGCCCACGATCTTCCTTGAGGATAGATAACCCTTTAATAGATTTCCTTACAGGATAGGAATATACCTGTTGGGCGGGGGTAGCCATAATTGGAACTTAAACTTAATGAATCCAGATAATTTGGTTGACATAGACATATGGTTCAATTGGGTTAAACTGGGTATTTGTGTCTGACCATCGACAGAGGCTTACACATAATTTAGTGTTCCAGGTTAATAAATCAATATATTACCCAACTTTAAGATAACCACTTCATCTTTAAAATGATATTGGAAGAAATCACAACCCTAGATAGTTTTTAATATTGAATTTTCTTAAAACCTATTTCGACAATTTTATTTACTTGCTTTTAAATTTAGAATCGTCACCATTTCAAATCAATCAATCAACTTGTTAGATATTAGTAATCATTTGACCTCATAAAATTAATAGTTTAGATATTAAGTCCTCGTGGGATCGATATTTTTATACTACTTGAACGATACGTGCGCTTGCGTTATACGTGTGTGTTTACGCCGGTCAAGTTTTTGGCGCCGTTGCGGACTTGGGACTTATTTATCTTTTACTATTAGTTTAGGGGTTAGATACGTTACTTGTATCTAATTTCTTTTTACTTATTGTTTTTGTTTTCTTGTGTTTCAGGTTCTCAGAAACTTCATGAGACGAACCAGAAGCTTTGAAGCTTTGAACTCCGATCGCTTGACCCAGAAATTGAAAGAACCATCAGACAGTTGAGAAGGGAAAGGCGAGAAGGCCAAGAAGCTTTAGTCAACATGGAACCTGAACCTTTGAACGTTGCACCACCAATTCCCATTCGAGACAGAACCATTCGGTGATTGACAGACTCATTTCTTGCATTGTACTTCCTCCCTTACCAGCAAATGCATGTGACATCAAAACATGCATTCAGATGATTCAGCACTCAGTTCAGTTTGGGGGGAATGCAACTGAAGATCCGAATTCCCACATCAGCAACTTCCTGGAAGTTTGCGGCACTTTTAATTACAACGAGAAGCGAAGAAGAAGCAATGAGACTGCGAGTTTTTCCATACTCCTTGAAGGACAGAGCTAAAGCTTGGCTACATTCACTACCACCAGTTTCTATCACAACTTGGAACACTTTAGCCACCAAATTTCTTGCAAAGTACTTTCCACCAGCCAGAACCGGAAAGCTGAGGAATGACATCACATCCTTTGTACAACAAGATTCAGAATCCCTCTGCGAAGCTTGGGAAAGGTACAAAGATTTGCTCCGGAAATGTCCTCACCATGAGATTCCAAAATGGCTTCAAGTTCAAACATTCTATAATGGACTTTCTGGAATAATGAGAACCACAATCGATGCTGCTGCTGAGGAGCCTTGATGGCAAAAGGAGAAGATCAAGCCTGGGACCTAATCAATGAAGAAATGGCCAACAACAATTCCTTGTGGCCAACAGAAAGGAGCATGATCCAAAGAATTGCAGGAATTTATGAAGTTGGAGCAAACACAGCAGTGAATACCAGGCTGGATCAGATATGCAAATGTCTAGAAACACTTAGCACGCAAGTTGTGAACATCACTGGATCCACAAGTTCACCATATGGAGGAGCACCAGAACCTAAACAACATAGAAGAAACGGTGAATTATGTCAACAATTCAACAGACAGGGGAACAATCCATATTCCAACACCTACAAACCAGGGTGGAGGAACATCATCCTAATTTATCATGGAGTAACAATTCAGGCCAACAGCAGAACTATCCACCACCTGAATTTCAGCAACAGAACAAAGGCCAGGAGCATGAAAAAGAACCAGAAATGAAAGAATGGTTTGCAGAGATGTTCAAAAAGCAAGAAGCAAAATACGATGCTATGTTTCAATCCCAAGCAACATTAATTCAAAGTCAATATGCTTCTATTAAAGCACTGGAGAATCAAATGGGACAACTGGCAAATGCTCAGAGTTACAGACCGCCAGGTACCCTTCCTAGCAACACAGAGCCAAATCCAAGGAACATGGGGAAGGAGCAATGTCATGCCATCATGTTAAAGAGCGGTACTGAAATCAACAAAGATGTTGGAGTCAATTCAACTGCTGAGGAAGTTCCAAAAGAAACAAAGCAACAAAGAGGAGGAAAAAGAAGCAAAGGAAAAAGAACAGATCACTCCACCTCCACCTTTTCCTCAACGTCTTCAGAAGAACAAATTGGACAAGCAATTTTCCGGTTCCTGGAAAATCAAAAAGCTGCATATCAACATTCCATTTGCAGAAGCGTTGGAACAAATGCCCACCTATGCCAAATTCATGAAAGATATTCTTTCACGAAAACGGAGATTGGGAGATTACGAGACAGTAGCATTAACAGAAGAATGCAGTGCCATCATTCAGAGGAAACTTCCCCCAAAGTTGAAAGATCCTGGCAGTTTCACTGTTCCTTGCGTCATAGGAGAACATAACTTTGGTAAGGCTTTATGTGATTTAGGTGCTAGTGTTAACTTGATGCCTTTTTCTATTTTCAGGAAATTACAGATTGGAGAAACAATGCCAACTTCAGTCTCACTGCAACTTGCTGATAGAACGCTCGTATTTCCAAGAGGTGTAGTTGAGGATGTGCTGGTCAAGGTTGACAAATTCATTTTCCCAGCAGATTTTATTGTCCTTGATATGGAGGAAGACGCAGACGTGCCAATCATCCTTGGGAGACCATTCTTGGCTACAGGTCGAACCATTATTGATGTACAAAAAGGAGAACTAACCATGAGGGTACAGGACCAAGAAGTAACATTCAATGTTTTCAAGGCCATGAATTTCCCAGATGATGAAAAGAAGGAGGAATGTTTCAAACTCGATGTGATACACAGTACCATTCAGAACTCTGATGAAAGACAAAGTTCTACTGACAAACTTAAAACATGTCAATTGCCTGTGGAGCCTAAAGATAAAACATCTTTTGCACTGAAAGAGCCAATTCTTGCTCTACAAGCAACAGAAGAGAAAAAGTTCCACCAGCTCAACGAATTGGAGGAATTTCACAATCAGCCTTTTGAAGATGCCAAATTGTACAAAGAAAAAGGCAAGAAAAGACATGATGAGAAGTTAGTGCGCATACAACTGGAACCAGGGCAGAAGGTACTGTTAAACAAATCAAGGGTGAAATTCTTCCCATGGAAGCCAAAATCACGGTGGTCAGGTCCATTTGTGATCACCAAAGTTTTACCAAATAGAGCCGTTGAGATACATGATCCTGACGCTAACAAAACTTTCAAGGTTAAAAACAAGCGTGTCAAGCACTACTGGGGAGAATCATTTGAGCGACAAAAAGAAAGTGTTACACTTTCAGATCCAGCTTAACGTTCGAGAAGCCAAGTCTGGCTGACGACTTTAAACTTAGCGCTAGCAGGGAGGCAACCCATGCAATTTGTGTATATATTGTGATTTGGTGTGATTTAATTTTGTGTGTTTAATTTTTGCAGGTTTAGTCATTTCAAGATGGAAGAAGCTCTCGTAAATCTTCACAAGCAATTCCTCTCTCCCTCCAAAATCTCTGATGAAAGTTTACAAAGCTCGCTTGGAACGGATGAGGTTATTGACAATCCATGGTATTCCTAATGATATTCGTTGGGTAATTGAAGCACGAGTCCGATTGGCAGGTGAGTCTTCTGACTCTTTTATTTCACATCTGCCTGGATTTGGAAGAAGCACATATCAAAGAAACGTAGAGCTAAGCAAATGGGTGTTTGTTACAAATGTGCACGATTTAATTGCAACACTCGTTGTCGTTCTTTAGGAATGGTGTCTGATAATCGCGAAGACAAAATTAAATTCATTAGGGATGGCTTGAGAAAGGAGTCTTTAGATGATCTATCTTCGACTCTTGAGACGCATCCCAGTGGATATGTTAATATAGCCATTCACAAATTACATACACAATTCCAAAAGGAAAGACAACTGTTAAGTCTCGGGAATCTGACTCAAAAAGACCCTGTTTGCCAATTTATAAGAAAATTGGATGGGAAGCTTGTCCCTGACGCATAGACGTCAATCAAACCGTTACTTTTCTTGTATATATTATATCTCTTTGTCTTTTCTTAATAATTGTGATTTGTTTTGTTGTTTTCTTTTAATTTTTCTCCGACAGGATCCAGACCTTTTTTGACTATCACGATATTAATTCGTTACTAATCGTCCTCTGGAAGATATTTGTGCTGTTATTACTCACCCTTTTTCAGGTACTATAAATTCAGCCCGTCATTGCACTTTTGAAGGCATCCGGAGTTGAAAAAGAAATACATAAAAAATGGAAGCCACTTCAAGAAGACGAGTTGAAAACATCTGGTGTTTGCGGTTTTCGGTAGTAGTGTTGGTACTAAGCCACAATACATAGAAGCAGCACAGGAATTGGGTCGAGTCTTAGCTGCAAGGAATATGCACTTAATATATGGCGGAGGCAATCTCGGACTGTTGGATAATATGACCCATAGCGTCACTATTTGTACTGATCACGGTGTTGCTGTACAAATTAACTATGTGACAAGGAAATTGCACTCTCATCATTTGTGATTAGATCACCATAGATGTATAAATGAAGAGAGGTCCATATGATTAGTTCCTGGATTGAGATGATATGAGACAGTATCAATCCCCGAAGGATTAATCATTAAATATCCCTAGCCGAAGTATTATCGAGACTGGACATCGATAATGCGGAATAGGCTAGTATTGCACTTGTGCGCGTTGTGAGGGCACAACGGCATAGTTCTCATATATATAAGTATTGGATACTTATGCAAGTGCGATAGGAGGTTGTGTTTCACCGATGGTACGGGAAACAGCTTCGCTCTGGATAGACCTCTCGGAATCCCATTGGTATTATGACTATGTGTCTGTGGGAGGCCGAAATCGAGGTAGGTGTGTATAGTCTTAACCTGAGACTTGCATCGCTAATACTTGCGATAATCGGTAGACTCTGGTCTTGGTGGTACAGGGCTTTAACCGGTTCTGTGTACACCGCTTCTGGGTTTATCAGAGAGTCGCAGTGTATTGGGTGTGATGTCGAGACGGAAGTGTCACTTCAGTCATATTGGAGTTGATGTCACGCAGGATATGGTACTAGTGCTCTTGAGTGTTGCGCAACCAATCGGGATATTGTGACCAGGTCATGTATATCCGATTATAGAGACTATGTTACCAGACATCCGACATGTGCTTCGGACGGGGCAGACACTTATCCAGCCCCAGCCCTAGCACGTGATTATCCGATACTGGGCCGATATACACAATACTACGGTATACTACTCTTGATACAGATCTATATATTCCTGTAAGAATATTTCTGGAGAATTGGGTAGGCATGGCGCTTTGCTAGAAGCCAACCTTGTCTTGTAAATCGATATAAACGTAGTACGAGGTACTTACGTGTTCGGACAGTCCGACGATCGTATTTACTGCCAACATATCCGGAGATCTCATGGGTCGCTTCCTGAAGATTCACCGATGACGTATTACTTGCACTTTGATTAATCTGGGATTAATTAGAAGAGAGAGATAGAATTAATCTGGGATTAATTCGATGAGAGAGAAAATTAATCTGGGATTAATTACGGAGATATTTTATCTCGGATAAAATATCGTAAAGAGAGAGAACGATTAATTTGGAATTAATCGATTAAATTAATATATTGATATATTAATCGAATTGGATTTCGACGCGGAATTAAAATTAGATTTTAATTCGGGCGAACGAGTTAATTTAGAATTAATTCGTTAGCGACGTGAATAGTGAATTCGCTAGGCGTAATCATTTAATTACGACGCGACGGAAAATTCGTTAATTTGGAATTAGCGAACCCGAGCCCGAGAGTGATTGCGAGCGCATTCGCATTTCGAATTCGAGCGCGGCACGCGAGTCACATCAAGCGTCAAATCGCTAGTCGCGTCAATCGTCAAATCAATTGTCACTTTGAGTGATGTGACTTGACAATATGTCACTTTATTAAAGTGAATAGATGTGATGTGACTTAAAGTTAAAAGTTGAAATGATGAAAAGCTTTATTGTTTTAACTTTTGACTTTTGAATTAAAAAGGTAAGATATATATGTTTTATTTTAATTTACTTGGTAAATGAAATAAAAAAGAAATATATTAAAACCTTTTCTTCTCTCTCTCACATGCAGCAGTTCACGTTTTTTCTCTCCTCTCCCTCCTTTTCTTCTCTTCTTCTTCACGGTCTCAAGACCGATTCTTCTCTCTCGTTTTTCTGGTTAGACCGATTATGAGAAGCAAATGAAGAAGGATGGTGCTAGCACACACACATGGGTTATACTTAGGTGATAGGGAAACGAATTCATGTGCTTGGATTTATTTTGGAGCTTGAAGCTTTGAGCTTCCATGGTGCTCAACAATGGCCGAATCTTGGAGGATCCAAACCAGTCCAAATCGCACAGCCCACTGCAAGATGAAGCTACTGCCGTGACTTGGAGGGAGCCAAAAACGCATCTTGTTCTTCATTCATCAAAACCGTTCAATGTGAGTTATGTTTCCGCCTTACTCCTTTGATGTGTTCATACTCGGTTTTTATGCTTGATTTGTTGATCTTGGGACTTGATTGAACACTTACAATGGTATCTTGAGCTTTTGATGCATGAAAACCGAATTAGGGTTCTTGAGCAAATTTGGGGCTTTTTGATTTTAGCTTGATTCTGACAAATTGATTCTTTAAGAATGCTTATATTTGATTGATTTGAGTTATATGTAATCAATTGATAAAAAAATTGACTGGATTGATTTTCCCCAATTTGCTTATTTTTGGTCAAAACTTTAATTTGGGTAAACTCGATTTAGGCATGATTTGGTTGAATTGTTTGATGAAGTATGCTTGAATGAGGTTGAATTGAAGTTGTGCATGATCAATTTCAAGAAAATTGGATTAGATCAATTTTCCCCAATTCTTAGGTTGAACATGAAACTTGAAATTGGGTAAAATGTGTTTGAGCATGTTTTAATTGAATTGGATGTTTAAGTATGCTTAGAACATGTTTAATTGAGATTGTGTGTGATCAATTTCATGAAATTGGATTGGATTCAATTTTCCCCAAATTGAAGGCTTGGCCGAAAATTGAATAACCCTAATGTCTTGGTAATTTTGTTTTGTTTGATCATTGGATGACTTAAAACAATTGGTTAATGTTGTTTTGAAGTTCAATTGGATTGAATTTGATTTGGAACATTTTTCCCTTTTAAAGTGGCTTGGCCGAATCTTAAATGAACATGAAATTCATTGTGATTTTCTGTTTTAATTCATTGGATGAATTGAATTGATTTGGGAAATTAAGATTGTGGACTCAATTGGATTGAAACCGAATCGAATTGAAAAACCCCTAATTGCCGAGACTTGAAAGCATGTTAATTGGGTTTGATTTTAATTGAATTGTGTTGGACACTATTTGGTTGTTAAAGTGCATGATTAATTAGGCTAATTGATGTTTTAGAAATGTTAATTGGATAATTGATTATGTAATACACTTAGGTTAATTAATTGTGAAATTTGGAATTTTATAAGTTAATTAATTTGGGCTTGATTTGGAAATTGGGCTT
>SKCR01022473.1:0-35153 GCA_019454045.1 Zanthoxylum bungeanum
TGTGATTTTATGTTCCAAACAAACACATTCTTCAAGTTTTTGCAACAAAAACAGAAAAGTGGAGAGGGCTGTGAGAGCTCACAGTTTCGGTCATGAGAGAATAGGAGAGAGTGTTATGATTTTTTTTACAAAAATCAATTATATTTATGCCATAATATTTATTAAATTAATAATAAACTTATGACACAAATCATGCAATGGCTTAGAGTGTCAACACTCAACTCCATGCAAAACCATTGAGTGTATTGTACACTATCACCATCCAATGTATTAGCAATTAAATAATGCATAAAATGACATGTGTCATGTGGCCCCACACAACCCAAATGAAAGTGGGCCCACGCGTACTCACGCGTTCGGGTTCGATATTTCCGAAATACCGAACTTTCGTCGCGACGTTAATTAAATCGAATTTAAATAAATAATGCGCCTAGCGAAATTATTATTTACGTCGCTAACGAATTAATTCTAAATTAACTCGTTTGCCCGAATTAAAATCTAATTTTAATTTCGCGTCGAAATCGAATTTCGATTATTATATCGAATATAATAATTTTACGATTAATTCCAAATTAATCGTTCTCTCTCTATGTATAGTACTTTATCCAAGATAAAGTCTCTCCGTAATTAATCCAAGATTAATCGAGTTTGAATCATACGTCATTGGTGAATCTTCAGGAAGCGACCCAAGAGATCTCTGGATATGTTGGCAGTAAATACGGCCGTCAGATATCCGAACACGTACGTACCAAGTACTACTTTTTACCGATTTACAAGACAAGGTTAGCTTCTAGCAAAACGCCATGCCTACCCAATTCTCCAAAAATATTCTTATTGGAATATAAGATCTATAACAGGCGTAGTATACCGTAGTATAGTGTATACTGATCCATTATCGGATGATCACATGTAAGGCCTGGGGCTGGAGATGTGTCTGCCCCGTACGATACATATATCGGACATCAAGCAACTAGTCTCTTTGAATCGGATAATCCTGACCTTGTCATATTATCCTGATGGTTGCAACCATTATAGAGTACTAGTTCTGTATCCTGCGCGATCATCATCTCCATATGTCTGAAGTGATACTTCCGTCTTGACATCACACCCAATACACTACGATTCCCGATAAACCTATAAGAGGTGTACACAGAACCTATTAAAGCCCTGGACGACCAAAACTAAAGTCTACCGATTGTCACAAGTACTAGCGATGCAAGTCTCAGGTTAAGACCATATGCACCTACCCTGAAGCGGACTCCCATAGACACGCAGACATACTACCAATGGGATTCCGCGGGGTCTATCCAGAGCGAAGCTGTTTTCCGTACCATCGGTAAAACACAACCTCCTACCGCACTTGCATAAGTATCCAATACTCAAATATATGAGAACTATGCTGTTGTGCCCTCACAACACGCACAAGTGCAGTACTAGTCTATTCCGTATTATCGATGTCCAATCTCGATAATACTACGACTAGGGATATTTAATGATTAAACCTTTATGGATTGATACTGTCTCATATCATCTCAATCCGGAATTAATCATAGGGACTTTTACCATTTATATATCAAGTAAATAAATTACCAAACGGTAAAAGGCAATTTCATTACTACATAGTTAATTTTGTACAATAATACAATATCATTTACAAAATAGTGACGCTATGGGTCATTACTGTCTAACAATAAGCTGGACACGCAGGTCCAATTCATAAATCAAATTTATTACAACAATTTCTAAATTGCCCGACCCATCTAATATCCATCCGATATACATTATTCATGCATCACAACCATGTATTCACACAAGCATGTTATCAATCAATCTAATCTAGTTAAATAATATGATAATTAGTGATCATCCAATGTTCAAACAACGATTTGATTTTGCTCGAGTCAAACTCGTTTTGCGAATAATTACTCAAAGTACGAATTCTCGAATTAAATTAAACTACAAAATTAAATCCAATTCAATTTGTATTTAATAATAATTCGCTATTTAATTCCAAATTAAATACTACACTTTATTAATAAACCTTTTACAACTTAAATTCCAAATTTAATCGTTACGGGTCTCAAAGCCCGATTAACGTCCAACGTCAATTTAATTAAAGTCCAATGGGCTTTTAATTAATTTCTTAAGGCGTGGACTTTTGGTCAACTTGGGTCAAACCGAATAACCAAAATCCAATCCGGGAGTTACCCAATAAGCCCAGAAATCAATTTTGGCCCATTAGGCCCAATTAAACTTTAAAGGTCCATTAGTCGTATTTTGGCTTTATGGATGCGGTTTTGGGCCCAATTGGATCCAACAATTTTTTTCTAAACCCAACTTAGTACAACTAAGCCCAATAAGCCCAATTACAACACAACAGGCCCAAATCCAATTTAAGGCCATATAATTAAATTCCAAAAATCCAATTTCCCAATTTAATTACACTTAAGTGTATAACACAATTAATCATCCAAATCAATATTTCCAAAACATTAATTTATACAATTAATCATGCACAATTACAACAAAACATGTCCAACACATTTTATCAAAAAATCAAACCCAATACATGCGACATCAACTCTCGGCAATATAAGGATTTTCATATCAATTCCGAATTCAATCCAATTAAATCCAAATTAACATTAAATCCACATTTCCAATTGATTCAAGTCATCCAATGATCAAAAATCAAAAATCACCAAGATCAAATAGGGCATCAAACTCTCGGCCAACACCAAGAAAATTGGGGAAATTTGTTCCAAACACAATTTCAACAAATTGATCTAATCAATCCTCAATTCAAACACATTTAATCCTACTAATTCATCCAATTTCATTAATCATGCTCAAACACAAGTTTACCCAAATTTTAAGCCCTAAAATATTTCATGCTTTTCCTTGCTCATGATACCATTGTTGGAGTTTGCTAAGGTCCCAAGGATCAATAAACAAGCATGAAACATAAGTGAATACAATGAGGGAGTTGCGGAATACTCACATCGAGCGGTTGAGCGACGCGACAAGCAACAAAATCAGTTTCTGCTCACTGTGAACTGTTCGGCAGTGGCTGATTTTGGCCTCCATGGATTCGGCTTCAAGCTTCAAGCTTCCTCAAATGATTCCCGGCACATGGGTGGACATCCCTTTCACCTTCGCATGTCTCTTGGAGTGCTAGCTCTCTTGATTTTTGCCACAAAAACCAAGCACTTTGGCTTCCCTTAGCTCACGGCAGTGAGCAGAAGAAGAGAGAAGAGCAGCCCATTTTGGGCGTGTAAAGAGAGAAGAAGAAAGAGAATGTTGTGTGGTTTGATTCTAATTTGTGTATCTAATAAAAAAATGTGAATTTCAAATTCATTTACCATGAATTTGGCTTTCAAAAAGACAAGACTTAATGGCTCCAACCACACACATCACTCTATCAATCCATCAATCAATAAATAGTGACTGGCGTCAATCACTCAAAGTGAAAGACATCTATCACTTGATTGACGAATGATGTGACGCTAGAAGCGACTAGCGATTTGACGCTTGATTTGACTTGCGTGCCGCACTCGAATTCAAAATATGAATGCGCTCGCAAACAATCTCGGGCTCGGGTTCGCTAATTCCAAATTAACGAATTTTCCGTTGCGACGCAATTAAATGATTACGCCTTGCGAAGTCACTATTCACGTCGCTAACGAATTAATTCTAAATTAATTCGTTCGCCCGAATTAAAATCTAATTTTAATTCTGCGTCGAAATCCAATTTCGTTTAATATATCGAATATTTAATTTACCGATTAATTCCAAATTAATCATTATCTCTCTTTAAATGATATTTTATCCCAGATAAAATATCTCCGCTATTAATCCCAGATTAATTTTCTTTCTCTCTTCTTATTAATCCCAGATTAATTAAAGTGCAAGTCATACGTCATTGGTTAATCTTTGGGAAACGACCCATGAGATCCCTGGATATGTTGGCAGTTAATTCGGTCATCGGACTATCCGAACACGTAAGTACCTCGTACTATGTTTATACCGATTTATAAGACAAGGTTGGCTTCTAGCAAAGCGCCATGCCTACCCAATTCTCCAGAAATATCCTTACAGGAATAAAGGATCTATATCAGGCGTAGTATACGTAGTATTGCGAATTTCGATCCAGTATCGGATGATCACATGCAAGGCCTGAGGCTGGTACAATGTCTGCCCCGTACGAAGCATATATCGGATTACGAGCAACTAGTCTCTTTAATATCGGATAATCATGACCAAGTCATATTATCCCGACGGTTGCAACCTTTTTAGAGAACCAGTTCTGTATCCCTACGCGATCATCAACTCCATATGACTGGAGTGACACTTCCGTTTTGACATCACACCCAACACACTATGATTCTCAATATACCCAGCATAGGCGTACACAGAACCTGTTAAAGCCCTGGACGACCGCAACCAAAATATATTGATTGTCGCAAGTATTAGCGGTGCAAGTCTGAGGTTAATACCAAATACACCTACCCTGATTTCGGACTTCCATAGACACATAGTCATACTACTAATGTAATTCCGAGGGGGTCTATCCAGAGCGAAGCTGTTTCCCGTACCATCGGTAAAACACAACCTCATATTACATTTGCATGAGTATCCTATACCCAAATATATGAGAACTATGCCGTTGTGCCCTCACAACGCGCACAAGTGTAATACTAGTCTTTTACGTATTTATCGATGTCTAATCTCGATAATACTCTGACTAGGGATATTTAATGATTTATCCTTCGTGAATTGATACTGTCTCATATCATTCTCAATCCAGGAACAAATCATAGGGACCTCCTATCATTTATACATCTAGGTGATCTAATCACAAATGATAAGAGTGCAATCTCCTTTGTCACATAGTTAATTTGTACAACAACACCATGATCTGTACAAATAGTGACGCTATGGGTCATAATTGTCCAACACATACGCCTTGGGCAAGTTGTGATTTGTTGGCCAAAGTCAAGGTCACTTCTTGTCCATCACTGGGATCATTAAGTTTGTTGTGCCAAAGCCAAGGCTTAGTTGATTCAGAGGAAAAAAGGTTAGGCAATATATTGGATATATTGGCATATATAAGATATATGTTTCAGACTTGGATGTCCACCTACTGGATCTAGGAATTGGATTGGATCCAATTGATCTTAGAGATCTACCTAGTTAATTATCATACAATTTGTTGGCCAAAGTCAAGATTGTGTGTTATTTAACGGGATCCTAGCCCACTAGGAAACAAGGTTTCCCGAGTACTCCACAAAGGGTTAGAGGCTCGCCGAAAAATAGTGGGAGGCAAGTATTAAATTTGCAATATTCGTTTAGTTACTTGCCATACGCGCTCATTACAAAATTTTCATCAAATAAATTAATTGTTAGTTAGACTAATATTTAAATAGTTGTTTTAATAAAACAATTGGACTGTATTCAAACTATTTCATTTATAGTTGATTATATAATTGGATTATAGTAATCAATATATTTGAATTAACAATTTAATTATATTTGATTTTATAATTGGATTATAGTAATCAATATAATTGAATTTAACCTATTAAATTATAGTTGATTAAATAGTTGGACTATAGTAATCATTATAATAAATAGTACCTAAAATCGTTGATTTGATAGTTAGACTATTGGAATCAAGATAATTGAAAGATTAGTGTTTAAAACATAATCCTGGGAGAAAATGTATTTAAACGACTTTAATTTTTCAAATTGGGAATAATAAATTTCAGGATAGTCATGGAAACTAATAAGTTACTTTATTTGATAAAATAACATATTACGCCTAAGCCCGGAGTTAAGCAAATAGTAGAGCATAATCTTTGGAAGATTCATGTGATGATAACTTTAGTGCTTAATCCGTTATGCTTGCCAAATAGACTCCTTAATTTCTTATTCAGAACTAAGGATTAGATCTTATAGTATGATAATGAAATTGAAGGATTTATTTCATTGATCTATTCTTAGATCTTTGAAGTACCAAATTGCAATAGTAAACTCTTGGAGAGTTAATGGCTATACTCAATGAATCAAAGCCAAAGTTTGCAATAAGGCAAGAAGCGCAAGGCGCATCTTACTTCGACAGTCTAGAAGGCCAAGGCTTGGCCAAAGGCTTCTGGGTGTGAAAAGGGAAAAAGGCGAAATCATTATAATCTTTTGGGAAGATAAAGGACATATCCCAAAATGTCTGCCTAAACTGTGGCAAACGGAGACACGGAAGCGTGACTGCCGTATGGACAAGGCAGACATGAAGGAATAGAAGACAGTGTAAGACTTCGACTTCAAATATGTTTGTTATAAACATGTTCACTACTAGTATTAAAATTGGATTTCAGATACTGTAAGTGGTACATAAATATGTACTGGTGTGTATAATCTGCTGAGAGCAGGATACTGACTTCAGTTGAGATTAATCTGCGAATTGAAAACCGGACGAAAGTCGTTGTTTTAACCGTAGATACCTAAGTTTAGGAACTACCCTTCGGGTGTGTACTTAAATTAGGAAACTGTTAAAATGTAACTAGTTTGACTAGATACATTATCTCTATATCAGGGTTTAACCTGTTGCGGGTATACCTTTATATTCTAGAACACTAAAGTGTTTTATTATATAAAGATGATATTGAGATAAACACATTAGATGTGAATAACAGTATTTATATTTTGAATATAAATAAATCTCAAACATATTACACGACAAACAAATAGCTCAAACTAATTTGATCAGTTGAGACTTAATTGTGGCATTATTTTCTGGGACACAATTTAAACAAGACTCATATATCCACACTTTCGAAGAGTGGGTACTAGGAAAAATTTGATTATATTCAAATAATGTCTACTAATATAGTTTATAAGGCAAAGTGCCTAAAACACTATTTACTTGGTAAAAGTGAAAGTGCCACCGATCTATTAGCTCTTATTTATAGTGAAGTAAGTGGGCCCATATCTAGCTAGGCTAGAGGTGGATATGAATATTTCATGACCTTTACGGATGTGGCATCGCGTTATGGTTATATGTTTCCTTTGAAACACAAATCGGAAACTTTTAGAGTTTCGACACGAAATAGACAAACAGATCGGCTAAAGTATTAAAACATCACGGTTAGACCATGATGAAAATACTTAAGCAATACTTTTCTCATATACTTGAAAGAGTATAGTATTCTTTCAAATAGGACTCCTCCCGGAACACGTCAGTTTGTCGGTGTGTCCGAACGGAGAAACTGAATTTTGTTGGACATGATAAGGTTAATCATGAGTCGCTCTGAGCTACCATTTCCTTCAATAGATACGCATAAACAGTGCAGAACTTATTTAGAATAAGGTTCCATAAAAATATGTTTGACAGACTTCATATTAGATATGAACAGGAAAGAAACTGGGTTTTCTTATTCCTGAAGATTTGGGAATGCTGGGCATATATTTGGATGATACCAAACTAAAACCCAAATTGGATAAGTGCCTACGTTGTAGGTTATCCTAGGGAAACCAATTATAGTACTTATACATCTCACTAGAGAACAATGTAATTGTTGCTCGCCATGCGGTTTTCCTAAGAGGAATACCTATATGCAGTGGTAAGTGGGAGGAAAGTAAAACTCGATGAAAATTGGAGTAATACTATCCAGGCACCGATTCCTTAATGGAACACATATTGTTAATCAAGGATGAAACTATACCAATAATCTTCGAATACACAAGAACCACGTAAGTCGGAGAGAGTCAGAAAATAACCTAGGGTATGGGTTTCTGATCTTACATCATAAAGATGTCAATCTTATTGAGGAATATGAACTGACTACGTATGAGGAAGTGATACAAGGTATCGACACCCTATTATGGCAAAGTACCATGAAGTCTGAAATGGATTCCATGTATACCAACTATGTTTGGATACTAGTTGATGTACCGGAAGGCATTGTGCCTATTGGTACTATATAAGTCTTTAAGGAAGACATACATGGAAGGCAGCGTACCAACGTACTAAGCTAGGCTTGTAGCGAAAAGGTATCGTTATCAACATTGTTTCGATTACAACGAAACCTTTTACTTGTTGCTACAGTAAATCCATTTGGATAATGCTTGCTGATGCTGCATATTTCATTTATGAAATATGGCAGCTGAATGCCAAAATTACTTTCCTTAACGGAAACCTTTCGGAGGATGTTTGCAACATCTTGACAATTTTGTCGTACCAGAGCAAGCAAACAAGGTTTGCAGGTTATTCAATCCATGGATGGATTGAAGCAAGCATTGGATTCTTGGAATTATCGTTTTGATGTAATCATAATGGTGTATGATTTAATTCAAAATGAAAATGATTCTTGTGTATATAAGAAGGTTAGTGGGAGCGCACTGATAGTGAATGTCCTGTATAATAATGACATGTCATTTCTTGGAAATGATATTCCCATAAAAACAATCGGTGAAAGCTTGGCTTTCATGAAAAATTCTCTGTAGAATTCTTGGGAGAAACAACCTTTATTCTAAGAATAAAGATCTACTGGGATAGATTTAGAGTTGTTGGTATTCTCCGAGAAATCGTACATTGAAAAATGTACGCAACCTGGTGTCTCATACGCTTTGAGCATATGGAGTCACAATCAGACCAATCCAAGTGATAGTCACTGGATTGATGTTAAGAACATCCATTAGTATCTTAGAGACCTAAGGATGTTGTCTTAAACTATGGAGAAGGATAATTTGAAGTGACTAGGATCACTGCTGCAAGTTTCCTAACCGATAATAACGACTATAAGTCGTAAGAACGGTACTATAAAGTTTGAATAATGGAATAGTGATCTGGAAATCTTCCAAGCAAGATACTGTTACCGAATAAACAACAAACGCGAGTTATTACTACAGCTGAGGCAGCAATAGAAGCCATTTGGGTCGATAATAAATCTAATTAGATTAGATATAGTTCTGTTAGCAACTGAGCTAGGCTACAGTGCAGGCTAAAGAATTAATGGTCTCATCAACGATCCAGATATATACTTCGACTATTCATCTGATTCGTTCGGATCATATATCGTGGCGATGTGATGATCGTATAAATCACATTAGATGTAAATCATGCAATTCCGCTGATGAAAGTCTTTTCTCAGCAGAATTTGAGCGAACCATACATAGTTCGGGGGTAGGACACTTGAGTGACTGGCTATAGGCCAAGTGGGAGATTGTTGGACAGTTATGACCCATAACATCACTATTTGTACAGATCATGGTGTTGTTGTACAAATTAACTATGTGACAAATGAAATTGCTCTTTTATCATTTGTGATTAGATCACCAAGATGTATAAATGATGAAAGGTCCATATGATTAGTTCCTGGATTGAGATGATATGAGACAGTATCAATCCACGAAGGTTTAATCATTAAATATCCCTAGTCAGAGTATTATCGAGATTGGACATCGATAATGCGAAAAAGACTAGTATTACACTTGTGCGCGTTGTGAGGGAATAACGTCATAGTTCTCATATATTTGGGTATAGGATACTCATGCAAGTGTAGTAGGAGGTTATGTTTTACCGATGGTACGGAAAACAACTTCGCTCTGGATAGACCCCTCGGAATTCCATTGGTAGTATGACTATGTGTCTATGGAAGTCCGAAATCAAGGTAGGTGTATTTGGTCTTAACCTGAGACTTGCACCGCTTATGCTTGCGACAATCAATATACTTTGGGTGTGATGTCAAGACGGAAGTATCACTCCAGTCATAGTGGAGATGATGGTCACGTAGGATACGGAACTGGTTTTCTTATGTACTGCAGTCATCGGGATAATATAACTATGTCATGATTATCCGATTATAGAGACTAGTTACTAGAGATCCGATATGTGCTTCGTACGGGGCAGACACAATTCCAGCCCCAGGCCTTGCACGTGAAATCCAATACTGGATCGAAATACGCAATACTATGTATACTACGCTTGATATAGATCACTTATTCATGTAAAGATATTTCTGGAGAATTGGGTAGGCATGGTGCTTTGCTAGAAGCCAACCTTGTCTTGTAAATCGGTAAAAACGTAGTACTAGGTACATACTTGTTCGAATAGTCCGACGACCGGATTTACTGCCAACATATCCAGGGATCTCATGGGTCGCTTCCCGAAGATTCACCGATGACGTATGACTCACACTTTATTAATCTGGGATTAATTAGATGAGAGATAAAATTAATCTGGGATTAATTATGGAGATATTTTATCTGGGATAAAATATTAATTAAAGAGAGAGATTGATTAATTTGGAATTAATCGATAAAATAATAAATTCAATATATTATACGAAATTGGATTTCGACGCGGAATTAAAATTAGATTTTAATTCAGGCGAACGAGTTAATTTAGAATTAATTCGTTAGGGATGTGAATAGTGATTTTGCTAGGCATAATTATTTAATTACGTCGCAACGGAAAATTCGTTAATTTGGAATTAGCAAACCCGAGCCCAGGAGTGTTTGCGAGCGCACTCGCATTTCGAATTCAAGTGCGGCCCGCAAGTCACATCAAGCGTCAAATCACTTGTCATTTTGATTGATGTGACAACTGTCACTTGATCGAGTGAATAGTGATGGAAGTTGTTGGAGTTGTTGGAAGGCTTAAAGCTTTTGACTTTTGGAAAGCCAAAAAAAAAATATTTGGTAATTGAATTTTGAATTCAATATTTGTGTATTAGATACACAAATTCATCCAACCACCAACACTTATCACACAACACATTTCTCTCTTCTATTTTCTCTCATTCATGCCCAAGGGGTTGAATTTTCTTCCTATCTTCACTGGTTTTACCGTGAATGGCAAGGAGAAATTAAGGAATTTTTATGGAAAAAATTCCTAAGTGCTAGCACATATTTGGTGACATATAAAGGTGATAGGGAACCCACTTGTGAACTTGGAATCGCAACCCAAAAGCTTGGAGCTTGGACCGAAAAAGGAGAGCCAAAACATCCCACTGCCGTGAGCCTTGGAGTAGTTTCAAAGGGCATAAAAAGTTTTGTTCTTCAATGCATCGCCTCAACCGATCGATGTAAGTATTCTGAAACTTCTTCGTGTATTCACATGTATGTTTTCATCGCTTTAATCGATCCTCGGGACCGTAGATTTTTTCCAACAATGAAATGAAAAATATAGTTATTTTATTAATAAATAATAAAATGTACAATTCGGATTGGCACTCCAAGCACCAACTCCATCAAACTCCCATTTGCTTAGTGCCAATCTGGATGGTACCGTATCCCATCTCCTCCACATGTTTATCGAATAACTTAGGAGGTAAGGCCTTTGTAAGCGGGTTTGCTATGTTGTCTTGTCCTTGAACCTTTAAGACCACTATGTCTTTTCATTCAATTATCTCTCTAATTACGAGATATTTCCTTTCCACGTGTTTAGACTTGGAATGCACCATCGGCTCCTTAGCCTGCACGATGGCTCCATTATTATCACAATATAATGGGATCAAATCCGCAATACTAGGCACAACGCCAAGTTCTGTGATAAAATTTCTAATCCAAACAACTTCTGAAGCCGCTATAAATTTCGCCTCAGTGGTGGAATCAGCTGTTGAGCCTTGCTTTGAACAACGCCAACTAATTGCACCACCGTTAAGGGTAAATATGTATCCTGATGTAGATTTTCTATCATCTGGCTCCCTGGAAGTCAAAGTCTGTATAACCCTTAACTTGTAGCTCATCTTCTCCATATATCAGAAACTTATCCTCGGTGCCTTTAAGATATTTTAGGATATGTTTCACGGATCTCCAATGATCATTACCTAGATCAGATTGATATCGGCTGGTCACACTGACGCCGAAACTGATGTCAGGTCTAGTACATAACATATCATACATTATACTTCCAATACAAGAAGCATATGCCAAGTTATACATCCTAACTCTCTCTTCCTTAGTTTGAGGTGCAATTTTCTGTTGGACAATTATGACCCATAGCGTCACTATTTGTACATATCATGGTGTTGTTGTACAAATTAACTATGTGACAAAGGAGATTGCACTCTTATCATTTGTGATTAGATCACCAAGATGTATAAATGATAGGAGGTCCTTATAATTTGTTCCTGGATTGAGAATGATATGAGACAGTATCAGTCCACGAAGGATAAATCATTGAATATTCCTAGTCAGAGTATTATCGAGATTGGACATCGATAAATGCGTAAAAGACTATTATTACACTTGTGCGCGTTGTAAGGGAACAACGACATAGGTCTCATATATTTGGGTATATGATACTCATGCAAGTGTAATAGGAGGTTGTGTTTTACCGATGGTACAGGAAACAGCTTCGCTCTGGATAGACCCCCTCGGAATTCCATTGGTAGTATGACTATGTGTCTATGGAAGTCCGAAATCAAGGTAGGTGTATTTGGTCTTAACCTGAGACTTGCACCGCTTATGCTTGCGACAATCAATATACTTTGGGTGTGATGTCAAGACGGAAGTATCACTCCAGTCATAGTGGAGATGATGGTCACGTAGGATACGGAACTGGTTTTCTTATGTACTGCAGTCATCGGGATAATATAACTATGTCATGATTATCCGATTATAGAGACTAGTTACTAGAGATCCGATATGTGCTTCGTACGGGGCAGACACAATTCCAGCCCAGGCCTTGCACGTGAAATCCAATACTGGATCGAAATACGCAATACTATGTATACTACGCTTGATATAGATCACTTATTCATGTAAAGATATTTCTGGAGAATTGGGTAGGCATGGTGCTTTGCTAGAAGCCAACCTTGTCTTGTAAATCGGTAAAAACGTAGTACTAGGTACATACTTGTTCGAATAGTCCGACGACCGGATTTACTGCCAACATATCCAGGGATCTCATGGGTCGCTTCCCGAAGATTCACCGATGACGTATGACTCACACTTTATTAATCTGGGATTAATTAGATGAGAGATAAAATTAATCTGGGATTAATTATGGAGATATTTTATCTGGGATAAAATATTAATTAAAGAGAGAGATTGATTAATTTGGAATTAATCGATAAAATAATAATTCAATATATTATACGAAATTGGATTTCGACGCGGAATTAAAATTAGATTTTAATTCAGGCGAACGAGTTAATTTAGAATTAATTCGTTAGGGATGTGAATAGTGATTTTGCTAGGCATAATTATTTAATTACGTCGCAACGGAAAATTCGTTAATTTGGAATTAGCAAACCCGAGCCCAGGAGTGTTTGCGAGCGCACTCGCATTTCGAATTCAAGTGCGGCCCGCAAGTCACATCAAGCGTCAAATCACTTGTCATTTTGATTGATGTGACAACTTGTCACTTGATCGAGTGAATAGTGATGGAAGTTGTTGGAGTTGTTGGAAGGCTTAAAGCTTTTGACTTTTGGAAAGCCAAAAAAAAACTATTTGGTAATTGAATTTTGAATTCAATATTTGTGTATTAGATACACAAATTCATCCAACCACCAACACTTATCACACAACACATTTCTCTCTTCTCTTTTCTCTCATTCATGCCCAAGGGGTTGAATTTTCTTCCTATCTTCACTGGTTTTACCGTGAATGGCAAGGAGAAATTAAGGAATTTTTATGGAAAAAATTCCTAAGTGCTAGCACATATTTGGTGACATATAAAGGTGATAGGGAAACCCACTTGTGACCTTGGAATCGCAACCTAAAAGCTTGGAGCTTGGACCGAAAAAGGAGAGCCAAAACATCCCACTGCCGTGAGCCTTGGAGTAGTTTCAAAGGGCATAAAAAGTTTTGTTCTTCAATGCATCGCCTTAACCGATCGATGTAAGTATTCTGAAACTTCTTCGTGTATTCACATGTATGTTTTCATCGCTTTAATCGATCCTCGGGACCGTAGATTTTTTCCAACAATGAAATGAAAAATATAGTTATTTTATTAATAAATAATAAAATGTACAATTCGGATTGGCACTCCAAGCACCAACTCCATCAAACTCCCATTTGCTTAGTGCCAATCTGGATGGTACCGTAGTCCCATCTCCTCCACATGTTTATCGAATAACTTAGGAGGTAAGGCCTTTGTAAGCGGGTTTGCTATGTTGTCTTATCCTTGAACCTTTAAGACCACTATGTCTTTTCATTCAATTATCTCTCTAATTACGAGATATTTCCTTTCCACGTGTTTAGACTTGGAATGCACCCTCGGCTCCTTAGCCTGCACGATGGCTCCATTATTATCACAATATAATGGGATCAAATCCGCAATACTAGGCACAACGCCAAGTTCTGTGATAAAATTTCTAATCCAAACAACTTCTGAAGCCGCTATAAATTTCGCCTCAGTGGTGGAATCAGCTGTTGAGCCTTGCTTTGAACAACGCCAACTAATTGCACCACCGTTAAGGGTAAATATGTATCCTGATGTAGATTTTCTATCATCTGGATCTCCCTGGAAGTCAAAGTCTGTATAACCCTTAACTTGTAGCTCATCTTCTCCATATATCAGAAACTTATCCTCGGTGCCTTTAAGATATTTTAGGATATGTTTCACGGATCTCCAATGATCATTACCTAGATCAGATTGATATCGGCTGGTCACACTGACGCCGAAACTGATGTCAGGTCTAGTACATAACATATCATACATTATACTTCCAATACAAGAAGCATATGCCAAGTTATACATCCTAACTCTCTCTTCCTTAGTTTGAGGTGCAATTTTCTGTTGGACAATTATGACCCATAGCGTCACTATTTGTACATATCATGGTGTTGTTGTACAAATTAACTATGTGACAAAGGAGATTGCACTCTTATCATTTGTGATTAGATCACCAAGATGTATAAATGATAGGAGGTCCTTATAATTTGTTCCTGGATTGAGAATGATATGAGACAGTATCAGTCCACGAAGGATAAATCATTGAATATTCCTAGTCAGAGTATTATCGAGATTGGACATCGATAAATGCGTAAAAGACTATTATTACACTTGTGCGCGTTGTAAGGGAACAACGACATAGGTCTCATATATTTGGGTATATGATACTCATGCAAGTGTAATAGGAGGTTGTGTTTTACCGATGGTACAGGAAACAGCTTCGCTCTGGATAGACCCCCTCGGAATTCCATTGGTAGTATGACTATGTGTCTATGAAGTCCGAAATCAGGGTAGGTGTATTTGTTCTTAACCTGAGACTTGCACCGCTAATACTTGGGACAATCAATATACTTTGTTTTTGGTTGTCCAGGGCTTTAACAGGTTTTTTGTACGCCTCTGCTCGGTATATTGAGAATCGTAATGTGTTGGGTGTGATGTCAAGATGGAAGTATCACTCCAGTCATATGGAGATGATGATCGCGTAGGGATACATAACTGGTTCTCTAAGGGGTTGCAACCATCGAGATAATATGATTTGGTCATGATTATCCGATAAGAAAGAGACTAGTTGCTAGTAATCCGATATATGCTTCGTACGGGGCAGACAATGTACCAGCCCCAGGCCTTGCATGTGATCATCCGATACTGGATAGAAATATGCAATACTACGTACACTACGCCTGATATAGATCTTATATTCCTGTAAGGATGTTTCTGGAGAATTGGGTAGGCATGGCACTTTGCTAGAAGCCAACCTTGTCTTGTGGATCGGTATAAACGTAGTACTAGGTACTTACGTGTTCAGATAGTCCGACGACCCGATTTACTGCCAACATATCAATAAAAGAGAGATAACATATGACTCGCACTTTTAATTAATCTGGGATTAATTTGATGAGAGAGAAAATTAATCTGGGATTAATTGCGGAGATATTTTATCTGGGATAAAATATCAATAAAAGAGAGATAACGATTAATTTGGAATTAATCGATAAATTAATATATTCGATATATTAAATGAAATTGGATTTCGACACGGAATTAAAATTAGATTTTAATTCGGGCGAACGAGTTAATTTAGAATTAATTCGTTAACGACGCAAATAGTGATTTCGCTAGGCATAATCATTTAATTACGTCGCAACGGAAAATTCGTTAATTTGGAATTAGCGAACCTGAGCCCGGGATTATTTGCGAGCGCATTCGCATTTCGAATTCGAGTGCGGCACGCAAGTCAAATCAAGCGTCAAATCATTAGTCACATCAAGCGTCAAATCACATGTCACTTTGAGTGATGTGACAATTGATTGATTGATTGATGTGACTTGATGGAAGTTGATGGAAAGCATTTATGGCTTATTTTTTGGTAAGAGTATTAATTGATTTTTTGAAAATCAATTGTGTATTAGATACACTTTTATCAACCACCATCTCATTCTCTCTCATGGCTCACGAATTGGAGCCAAATTCCTCTCTTCTCTCTCGGCCTTAGAGGCATTTTCTTGTTCTTTTTTTCTAGGCAGAAACCGAGCTTGAAGGGAAGCAAAGTGTGGTGATTTTGTGGCAAAATCATCAAGACCTAGCACTCTGAGAGACATGCGAAAGTGATAGGGAAGTCCACACATTAGCTTGGAATCATCTCACAAAGCTTGGAGCTTGACGAATGACCAACATGGTCGATTCTTGGAGGACTGTCACAGCCCACTGTCGTGAGCTGTTAGAGGGCAGAAATAAATTTTTGTTCGTCATCGCAACGCTCAACCGATCGATGTAAGTATTCCGTGACTTCCTCGATTGTATTCACATGTGTTTTTTATACTTTATATTCGATCCTCGGGAACGTAGAACTCCAACATTTTCTTCGAAAGATGTATGTCGTATCAGAAAGGTACATTTGTTGCCTTGCAGTTGGTAAGACTGTACCTTTCTAACATTTTGTCTATGTACGTCGATTGTGACAACCCTATAAGCCTTCTGACTCTATCTCGGTAGAGCCTTATACCTAGTATATAGGAAGCTTCACCCATATCTTTCATGGAGAAGTTCTTGCAAAAGTAGGCTTTCACACTTTGCATCATCCCTATATCATTTCCTATGATAAGGATGTCATCTACATACAAGACTAGGAAAACTATCATGCTCCCACTAACTTTCTTATAAACACATGGTTCTTCATCATTTTTTATGAATCCAGATAATCTAATTATCTCATCAAAATGACGATTCCATCTTTGGGATGTCTGTTTAAGTCCATAAATAGACTTTTGGAGCTTACAAACCAAGTTTGAAGTCTCGCCTGATATGAAACCTTCTGGTTGTTCCATATAGATATCTTCTTCAAGGAATCCATTTAGGAAAGCGGTTTTCACATCCATCTACCATATCTCATAGTCGTGATATGCAGCAATGGCTAAAATAATCCTAATGGATTTTAGCATGGCTACTGGTGAAATTTTTTCCTCATAGTCAATCCCAGGACGTTGAGTGTAACCTTTCGCTACCAGTCGGGCCTTAAAGGTTTCCACCTTTCCATCGGACCCTCGCTTCCTTTTGTAAACCCATTTACAACCAATAGGTTTAACTCCTTCAGGAAGTTCAACTAAGTCCCAGACTTGATTGGCATGCATTGAATCCATTTCAGATTTCATGGCTTCCTGCCATTTTCCCAAATCGATATCCAATATCGCTTCCTTATACGTAGTCGGATCTGTTTCCTCCAAGAGGAGAACATCAAGGCTCACATCAGATGTTAAAAATAGTCTCTCAAGAGGCCTTGATATTCTATTCGACTTACGTAGAACCTGTGTTGTAGATCATTCACCTAGTTGGATCTCTGGTTCCATCTCAGGTTCCTTAATGTTGGGATCAAACTCATCAAGTTTAATCTCTCTACAATACCCACTTTCTCTCAAAAATTGCTTTTCATGAAAAGTTTCAAAGCGAACAACAAATACATTTCGTTGTTCGAAATCGTAGAATTGATATCCCATGGAATTATCAGGATATCCAACGAACCTATATTTATACCCCATGGGTCCTAGTTTATCCCGCTGCGTAATTCTAACGTATGCAGGACAACCCCAAATCTTTAAATGCTTAATACTTGGATTTCTACCGAACCATATCTGATAGGGGGTCGTAGAAACAACTTTTGATGGAACCTTATTAATTATGTAGGTAGCAGTTTGTAAAGCGTAACCCCAAAGGAAATAATGAAGATTGTATAGCTCATCATGGATTGCACCATATCCAATATAAGTACAATTTTTACGCTCAAACACTCCATTGTGTTGAGGTGTTCCTGGTGGCCTATATTGGGCGAGAATTCCATTCTCCCTTAAATAATTTTTAAATTCTTCACTCATGTATTCACCGCATCGATCTGATCTAAGGCATTTGATAAATTTACTGGTTTATTTTTCTACTTCGTTTCGGAATATTTTGAACTTGTCAAATGTTTCCGATTTATGTTTCACCAGATAGACATATCCATATCTAGACTTGTCATTTGTGAAAGTCACAAAGTATGTGGAACCATCATGAGCGGCATAATTTAATGGACCACACACATCACTGTGTATTAGCTCTAGTAAATCTCCAGCACGGTGTCCAACACCTTGAAATTGGGCCTTTGTCATCTTTCCTTGGATACATGACTCACAAATCGGATAAGGATCTAAGGTAAGATTTCCAATCAAACCATACTTCACCAATTTGGATAGACGTCTAACACCTATATGGCCCAATCTCATATGCCATAATTCAGTATTATTTAGTTCAGATTTCCTACTTGTATTTTTCTCTATATTAAAGACATCTCTACATGTTTCCAAAACATAATGACCGTTTGATAAAGAACATTCAAATTTTAATAAATTTTATTTATCATACAAAAATAAAGTTTCATCAATGGATTAGCGGCATCCATCTACAAGACAATATTTTTGAGTAGTAGCAGAACAATTTTCATTTCAAAAGTGATAACACTAATTGATTATGGAATTTTAATCTATCAGTGCCCTCCCACTACTTTAAGTAATTCCGTAATCTCCATTAATAGAAAAATAGAAATATCAAAATTTCATAGCGGGAAGTGGATCCCATGACATTTACTCCAGCCTCACATTAATGACGATATTGGACTTTGTAAACTCATTAGGTAGACCTTCAAGGTCAATCACTTCATGTGACTCCTGGTTTGGTCCTGAACAGTTTCTTATCCTCACACTAATGACGATATTGGATTAAGACGTGTTCTAGGTGTATACTTGTCAATGTGCACTAATGAGCTTCGTATGTACACCATTACACTAATGACGATATTGGATGACTACGTTAACTCATCACGCTACATCTAATGTTTTACCGGAGCGACCTAAGTTCCGAGCACTTACACCCTCAACTAATTACGATATTGGATATAAGTAGTAAGAACTCATTCATCTCTGTATTGACAAGACAGACCATCCAATAATGCTCCAACATTATTAATACTATTACTTAAAAGTAATCATCTAATCACGGGAGATTTATGACAATCAAGTCATTAACTTAATTAGGTCAAAGTTTTAATTTAAAACATGCAATACATATCTAATATGTCTTATGCATAATTAATTAAAATTGCTATGGCATAGATTGAAAATATGTGTTGTGTGGTTAAGCCTTTGCTATTGATACTATTCTGTTGGGGTAGTTGTGGAACCTCTAGGGTCGGATCGGTGCCCCGAGTAGCGGAAATGGGTCTAACCCATGGATATCAAGTATGGTGTAATTTTAAAATCATTTGATGAAATACTATAATCCATTACGAGTGTATAGGAAAAAACTGGCTGAATCGGAGTCCGGAAACTCCAAAACGAACAAACAAAAATTATTGTGCCCGTACGTGAGTACGCGCGTGCTACAGTGCAAGCGCGCACTGTGCGCGCTACAGTGTACGAGGCACTGTAGAAATCAGGTCTTAATTTATTTAAGACTTTTTTTTTGTATCTTTTGCTCAGCTCACTGGAACACACTTTCCAGTGAGTTGATTCAATTAGGGTCTATTACCCTAATGCTTCCAGTCTTCCCTAAACACTTAAAAACACCCAAAAATAATTTTTAATTTCAAAACCAACATAAACACATGTTATAGAATAAAAATCTAATTTTTCAAAATATCAAATATTTTTCCAAAAACATAAATTTATTCTAAATAGCATTAGCGTAAATTTTGAATCCATTACACAAACCATTTTATCCCAATTACGAAATGTCCCGTGAACAATTCTAGTCCACCTAAAGGTGGTCAATTGAATCTAGAATGGTAGCCGTAGCTCTAAGCTTTAATCTAGAGTTCCAAACTCTAATTAATTGTTCCATGTCCAACATGAACATCTTTGACCTATTACAAGCATGTTGTGTTATACTTCTAAAGTATCCTACACAATTGATTAGCCTTATTCAACATTAAGCTATGTGATCATGTATCTAATACACAAATAAACATAGCTTTGGAGAAGATCAAACATTACCTAGTAAGCTTGATGCAAGATCCAATCTACTTCTCCTTGTTGAAATTATTGAAGAACCTCCAAGGTGTGCAAGCTTGACTTCAAGATCCAATCTTGTATCCAATGCTTCCAAGCTTCACTTCAAGATCCAATCTTGATTTCTCCTAGATGAAATGTATAGAGACCTCACAAGCTTCTCTAAAAACTTCTCTAACTTAGGGTAATCTCTCAAGAATTTTCTTATGCTTGTATTTGAACTTGTAATTAAAACATTCATAAAGCTTGCTATTTATAGCAAAACTTAGGCAATTTTTAATTAATAAAAGTTATAATCAACTTTTAAGTGGGCTTAATCTAATTTGTCCAAATATGTATAATTAGGTGTGACTAATCTCTATTGTCTCCCACTTTAATTTAATACAATTAAATCAAGCCAAAGATTAGGAAATGGATTAGTTAAATGTTTGCCACATTGATTTAATCCAATTAAATCAAGCCAAATCCACCTATTATTACATACTTACAATTACCATAATATCCTCAAATGGTAGAGATAATTATGATTTTACAATTAAGCCCTTGTGTAATTATTGAATTAATCCAATTAGGTCAAAGTAAATAATCAATGTTATCCAATAACACTTGATTATCTTAGTTGATAATTATAATATTGAATATTATATTTTATCAAAAATAATCAGCTACCCAAGTGCTCAACGAGTACACTCATATTGGGACTCTCTTGTTCAGATACGTTCGTCATATAAGCCTAGCTAATATGTACGCAATTCGGCCACATCCGAAATTCGCGAAGAACACGAACGACCATTTCTAAACTATACAAGTCGAGGTCATCACATATGTTTAACAATCCCTCCATCGTAGGCTATCCGAGTTGTGCTTAGGAACATAGAATATACCGTCAAGTTTCCAAGATGCACATTCTTATGTCGACATGTCTACGATTCTTCATAACTGATGCGATCCACTCTAGGTGATCGACTTTGGCCAAATATTTAAGAATCATTACTTTACTAACATAAATACCTAAACCCCTTATGGTACACATACGGGCCGACAGATCCTATCTTGCTTCGCACTTGATTATTTTGTGCATCGGTCTACACCCAACGAACATCTAGAGGCCATACCGTGAAAGGTTTCTGACATACATGGCATCTAAGTGTTGAGGATCTCACACAAAATCAGTGTTATCCTATAGTCAACGGATTACATATGCTACTCGACTCGAGGAGATTCCTATTGACGATGGTGTGTACTTCCAACTATTAGGAATCACCAATGAGTCATTCAGTATTCGCTCCAACGAATACCCACATGTCTATACGAGTTTCCAATTATAATATACGACATTTTAGTATCCTAGTTTATAGGAATTCGACCGTATTCCAAAACCAACGACTAGGAATATTTACTTTAAGAATAGTTTACACCTAGTGTCAAAATTATTCTAAGGTCGATGTCATTCTTAGCATAACGATACATCAATTTAATACGCGTAATGACAATATCATTAATAGGGTATGAAATGAAAAATATAGTTATTTTATTAATAAATAATAAAATGTACAATTCGGATTGGCACTCCAAGCACCAACTCCATCAAATACTTCATATTAGATATGAACAGGAAAGAAACCGGGTTTCTCATTCCTGAAGATTTGGAATGCTGGGCATATAATTGAATGTTTGGATGATACCAAACTCAAATCGGATAAGTGCCTATTTGTAGGTTGTCGTAGGGAAACCAATGTATAGTACTTTTACAACTTACAAGAGAACAATCTAATTGTTGCTCTCTGTGCGGTTTTCCTAATAGGAATTCCTATATGCAGTGGTAAGTGGGAGGAAAGTAAAACTCGATGAAAATCAGAGTAATACTGTTCCAGGCACCGAGTCCTCACGAAACACCAACAATTCATCAGGGATGAAACTATATCAATAATCTTCGAATACACAAGAACTGCATAGGTCGGAGAGAGTCAGAAAACAACCTAGGAGGTATGGGTTTCTGATCTCACCTCATGGAGATATCAATCTTATTGTGGAAGAGGAACCGACTACGTATGAGGAAGTGATACAAGGTATAGACTCATTTTATGGCAAAATGCCATGAAATTCGAAATGGATTCCATGTAGACAACCAAGTTTGGACACTGATTGATGTACCAGAAGGCACCGTGCCTATTGTGTTGGTTTCTAATATAGTCCCAAGATCATATATGAACAATGAAAAGAATGAATACTCAAAGAAGTGTGGCGGAAACACACTTACATTGAACGGATTTTGAGATGTGTTGAAGACAAGATTTCCTCCCTTGTTGATGTTTTGAAGTTTCGGCCAAGAAGGTACTTTGAAGAAGATGAACAAGCTCCAAGCTTTGAGAGGATTCCAAGCTCTTGAGATGGTTTCCCTATCACCTTGTATTGATTCTTTAAGTGTGCTAGCAAGAGATGAAAGAAAACAATTTCCTTTCCTTGTTGGAGAAGCTCACGGCAATGCCTTAGGGAGAGAGAGAGTTTCTTAAGTTTTGGTGTTTTTTTTTAAAAAACAACAATACAAAAAACCTTTACCAAAATTTGGTATATGCCTTTCAAAAAGTCAAAGACCAAATTGGTGGGAAAATTGCATTAAAGGCACTCAACAACCAACATCATGAATAGTGACTAGTTGTCACTCACCAAAAATGTGAAATGACATCCATCACTTAAGTGACATGTGATGTGACGAGCTATGAGACGAGTGATGTGACTTGTGGCCGCACTTGATTAAAAATCGAAGTGGCCTCGTAAACACATCTCGGGCTCGGTTTCGTTAATTCCAAATTAACGAATTTTCCGTTGCGACGTAATTAAATCAAATTTACTATTCAGGTCGTTAACGAATTAATTTTAAATCAATTCGTTAGCCCGAATTAAAATCCAATTTTAATTCCGCGTCGAAATCTAATTTTGTTTAATATATCGAATATATTATTTTATCGATTAATTCCGGATTAATCGTTCTCTCTCTTCAAATAGTATTTTATCCAAGATAAAATATCTCCGATATTAATCCAAGATTAATTAAGTTCGAATAATACGTCATCAGTGAATCTTTGGGAAGTGACCCAAGAGATCCCTGGATATGTTGGCAGTAAATTCGGTCGTCGGACTATCCGAACATGTACGTACCTCGTACTACGTTTTTACCGATTTACGAGACATTGTTGGCTTCTAGCAAAGTGCCATGCCTACCCAATTCTCCAGAAATATTCTTAATGGAATATACGATCTTTTTCAGGCGTAGTATACGTAGTATTGTGTATAGTGATCCAGTATCTGATGGTCACATGCAAGGCCTGGGGCTGGAATAGTGTATGCCCCGTACGAAGCATATATCAGATTAAAAGCAACTAGTATCTTTAATCGGATAATCATGACCAAGTCATATTATCCCGATGGTTGAAACACAATAGAGAACCATTTCTGTATCCCTGTGTGATCATCATCTCCATATGACTGAAGTGATACTTCCGTCTTGACATCAGACCCATTTCACTACAATTCTCAATAAACATAGAAGAGGCGTACACAGAACCTGTTAAAGTCCTTAATGACCAAAACCAAGGCGTATTGATTGTCGCAAGTACTAGCGATGTAAGTCTCAGGTTAAGACCAAATGCACCTACCCTGATTCGGATCCCCATAGACACATAGTCATACTTCCAATGGGATTCTGCGGGGTCTATCCATAGCGAAGCTGTTTCCGTACCATCGGTAAACACAACCTCCTATCACACTTGCATAAGTATCCAATACTTAAATATATAAGAACTATGTTGTTATGCTTCCATAACACGCACAAGTGCGATACTAGTCTATTCCGCATTATCGATGTCCAGTCTCGATAATACTACGACTAGGGATATTTAATGATTAAACCTTTATAGATTGATACTGTCTCATATCTTATAATCCGGAACTAATCATAGGAACTTTTATCATTTATATATATTAAGTAATCAAATTACAAAATGATAAAATGCAATTTCATTCCTACATAATTAATTTCTACAAAAACCACAATGTCTATTATAAATAGTGACGCTATGGGTCATAATTGTCTAACAATCTCCCACTTGGCCTATAGCCAGTCACTCAAGTATCTAATACCTGAACTATATACATGTCGCTCAAACTTTTGTTGAGGAATAGCTTTCGTCAGCGGATCTGCAATGTTGTCCTCTGATGCGAATCAGATGGAAACGTCGAAGAACATGCTTGGATCGTTGATAAGACCGCGGTTCCTTAGCCTGCGCTATTGCCCCGTTATTGTCACAATAGAATGGAACAGGCTCAGCTGCTAACAGAACTACTCCTAATCCAATTAGGAATTTTCGGATCCAAACTGACTCTTTTGTTGTTTCAGCTGCAGCAATATACTCCGCTTCTGTTGTTAAATCGGCAACAGTCTCTTGCTTGGAAGATTTCCAGCTTACTGTTACGTTATTCAAACAAAATATATACCCTGATTGCGACTTGCAGTCGTCTTTATCGATTTGGAAACTTGCATCGGTATACCCAATTACCTCAAGTTCTCCATCTCCATAGATTAAGAAAGCATCCTTAGTTCGTCTAAGATATTTAAGGATATTCTTAACCGCCATCCAGTGACCATCACCTGGATCAGCCTGATCGCGACTACACATGCTCAAAGCATAGGAGACATCATGTCGTGTACATATCATGGCATACATGATCGATCCGACTACTGAGGCGAATGGTAACCGACTCATGTTGTCTCTCTCATCTTGAGTTTTAGGACACATGTCCTTAGATAGAGTGACGCCATGTGACACTGGCAACAGTCCCCTCTTGGACTGATCCATGTTGAATCTCTTCAACACTTTGTCAACATATGTACTCTGGGAGAGTCCAAGCAGCTTTCTAGATCTATCCCAGTAGATCTTTATTCCTAGAATAAAGGCTGCTTCTCCCAGATCTTTCATGGAGAATTTTAATGAAAGCCAAGCTTTCACCGACGTTAACATGGGAATGTCATTGCCAATAAGCAATATATCATCAACGTAAAGGACAATGAATGTCATTGCGCTACCACTAACCTTCTTATATACACAAGGATCATCCTCATTTTGAATGAAATCATATTCTTTTATGATCTCATCAAAACGTTGGTTCCAAGACTGCGATGCTTGCTTCAATCCATAAATGGATCGATTTAACTTACAAACCTTGTTTGCAAGTCTAGGTACGACAAAACCATCAGGCTGTTGCATATAAACATCCTCCAAAAGGTTTCCGTTAAGGAAAGTGGTTTTGACGTCCATCTGCCATATCTCGTAATCGAAATATACAACAATAGCAAGCATTATGCGAATGGATTTAATCATGGCAACGGGTGAAAAAGTTTCTTCGTAATCGACACCATGTCGTTGATGATACCCTTTCGCTACAAGCCTAGCTTTGTATGTTTGTACGTTGCCATCCATGTCAGTCTTCCTCTTGAAGACCCATTTGCATCCAATAGGCTTTACGCCTTCTGGTGCATCAACCAGTGTCCAAACTTGGTTGGTGTACATGGAATCCATTTCGGAATTCGTGACATCTTGCCATAAACCGGTGTCGATACCTTGTATCGCTTCCTCATACGTAGCCGAATCGTCTTCCTCAATAAGATTAATATCCACATGAGGTGAGATCAGAAACCCATACCTCTTAGGTTATTTTCTGACTCTCTCCGACCTACACGGTCCTTGTGTATTCGAAGATTATGGTATAGTCTCATCCCTGATGGACTGTTCATGTTCCGTTAAGGATTTTATGCCAGGAACAGTATCACTCTGATTTTCATCGAGTTCTACTTTCCTCACACTTATCCTTTGTTCCCTGGTGGTTGATAGAAGTAATATCCTTTGGTTTCCCTAGGATATCCTACAAATAGGCATTTATCCTATTTGGGTTCTAGTTTGGTACCTTCCAAACGTTTGACGTATGCCCAGCAACCCCAAATCTTCAGAAAAGAGAAACCTAGTTTCTTTCCTATCCATATTTCATATGGAGTCTGTTGAACATACATTGATTGAACCTTATTCAAAATAAGTATTGTACTGTTCAATGCATATCCCCAGAAGGAAATATGTAGCTCTGTGCGACTCATCATAGACCTCACCATGTCTAACAAAGTTCGGTTTCTCCGTTCGGACACACCGTTTAATTGCGGTGTTCCGGGAGGAGTCCACTGTGAAAGAATACCATATTCTTTCAAGTAATCAAGAAACTCAATGCTCAAGTATTCGCCACCACGGTCTGACCGTAATGCCTTAATATTTTTGCCGGTCTGTTTTTCTACTTCGTGTCGAAACTCTTTGAATTTCTCAAAAGTTTCCGACTTGTGTCTCATAAGATACACATAACCAAAACGCGATGCATCATCTGTAAAGGTTACGAAACATTCATATCCACCTCTAGCCTGGCTAGACATGGGCCCACAAACTTCACTATGAACGAGGGATAATAGTTCGGTGACACGTACACCTTTACCGCTAAAAGGTGATTTAGGCATCTTGCCTAATAAACAAGATTCGCAGACTTCATATGAATTTGGATCAAATCCGTCCAAGTACCCACTCTTCGAAAATGTGGATATACGTGTCTTGTTTATGTGTCCCAGACGACAATGCCACATATAAGTTTCATCTTTGTTACTTACTTTAAGCCGTTTTTTTGTTACATTATATGTTTGAGATTGATTTATATTCAAAATATAAAGACCATTATTTGCATCAGCTGTGCAAATTTCCATATCATTTTTATACATAAAACACCCGGTGTTTCTAAATACAAAACTATACCCACATTGGGTTAACATAGATACAAAAATAATATTTCTAGTCAAACTAGGTATAAAATAACAGTTTATAAGTTCAAGTACATGGCCCGAGGGCAGTTCCAAAACATAAGTGCCCACGGCCAAAACAGCAACTCGAGTCCCATTTCCAACACGGAGGTCAATCTCTCTTGAGGCCAGTCTCCTGCTAATCCGCAGATCATACACATCAGTACATATGTGAGTACCACAACCAGAGTCAAAAATCCAATTTTTAAAAAATGAAGTAGACATGTTTATTTCTATAACAAACATACCTGAAGCCGGTGCCTTGCCCGCTTTAATTTTCTTTCACGTGTGCCTTGTACTCGTGGTAGTCACGCTTCCAGTGACCCCGCTTCCCGTACTCCAAGCATACATCTTGGGATTTATCCTTGGGTTTCCCAGAACCCTTTGACGATTTGGTCTTGCCCTTCTTCTTATGTTTATTCTTCTTAACACCTCCAGTCGCCTTGGGCAAAGCCCTCGGAGTCTGAGATGTTGAAGCATAGTGCGCCTCGCGCTTCTTGCCCTTAAGGAGCTCATTTTCTGACTCACGCAGAGTGGACATCAACTCTCCAAGAGTATGGTCTTGGTTCAACAAGTTGTAGTTCATGATGAACCTACTCCAAGTGTCGGGGAGAGACTGTAGGATCAAATCTACTGAAGTCTCAGCCTCGAAGACTATGCCCATCTGTCCGAGCTACTCAATATCAGCAATCATTTGTGAGACATGGTGCTCAACAGACGTACCTTCTGACATGCGAGCCCGAAAGAGCTTCTTCTGCAACTAATATCTTTGCGATCTAAGGTTAGATCGGTGGAGATCGTGCAACTTCGCCATCATCTCATAGGGATCCAACCCCTTGTTTTGACGATGGAATTGCGGAGTTATAGAGGCAAGCATTACCGATTGAGCAGTTGCATTATCATCGCAATGAGTCTTCCAAAGCTCTAGCTCAAGCAACTGATCAGGTCGGGGCTTAGGCCCAATAGGTCGCTCTAAACGTTTGTGCCATTAAAGACGTTGTCGCCCATGATAATTTCCCTAATGCTCAACTTTCCTGTCATCTTAACCGCAATAGTCCAACTATTCGATTACGATGTTTGGGTACAGTCTAACTGTTATAAGAAAAATATGAATGTATTAGTCCAACTAATAAAATAATTGACGAAATAATTTTGAAAGCGCGTAAAGCTAATTATTTGAACGAAATTGCAAATTCAATACTAGCCTCCAACTATTTTTCGGCGAGCCTCTAACCCTCTATTGAGTACTCGGGAAACCTAGTTTCCTAGTGGGCTATGATCCCGTTAAATAACACACAACCTTGACTTTGGCCAACAAGCTGTATGATATTTAACTAGGTAGATCTCTAAGATCAATTGGATCTCATCCAATTCCTAGATCCGCTAGGTGGACCTCCAAGTCCGAAACATATATACAATATATCCAATATATTTTCCTAACCTTTTTCCTCTGAATCAACTAAGCATTGGCACAACAAGCTTAATGATTCCAATTAAGCGGAACCCATTGACTATGGAAAGCTTTGTAATCGATGTCGATGGACAAGAAATGATCTTGACTTTGGCCAACAAACCAGTGCCAATCTTGGATCTTGAGTAAGAATCACTCAATGGAAGGAAAACACTTAATATTTTATTGAGGGGTTTTCGCATAAATTGGCAACCAATTTATTATATTTCTTAAGGTCTCATCATACACCCTTAATTATGCATTCAAACATAATAAGGCGCGGAAATAAAATAATAATGATATGCTGATAGATATCGCATAAATTGTTCCTAGAAAAAATCACTCCATTTCCTCTCCCCGGCTAGCACTATTCTTACTTCTACCCAATTACATAATATAATAATAGAAACCTCATTAACATTGAGGGGAATTAGGTGAGAAGAGAATACAAAGAATCAAGAGAAATAAGGCTGGACACGCAAGTCCAATTTAATAAATTCTAAATTTACAACAATTTCCAAAATTGCCTTTTCCCTTCTAATATCCATCTGATATACATTATTCATTCAACACATCAATGTATTCATTCATAGCATGTTATTCAATCAATCTAATCCAATTAATTAATCTTTGAATTAAGTGATCATCCAATGTTCAAACAACGATTTGATTTGCTCGAGTCCAACTCGTTTGAGAATAAGTACTCGTAGTATGAATTCTTGAATTATATCGAACTACTCTTTAAATCTAATTCAATTTGTATTCAATACTAATTCATTTATTTAATTCCAAATTAAATATCTACACTTTTTAATGCGCTTTAACGACTTAGATTCCAAATCTAATCTAAACGGGTCTCAAAGCCCAATTAACATCCAATGTTGTTTAATTAAAGTCCAATGGGCTTTCAATTGATTTCATAAGGCATGGACCTTGGTCAATATGGGTCAAACCCAAATACCAAAGCCTAATTAAGGAATCACCCTTATTTGCCAAGAAACCAATTTCGGCCCATTAGGCCTAATTAAACTTTTAAAGCCCATTTGTTATATTTGGACATAATGGAATGGTTTAGGCCCAATTTGGATCCAATCCATTTGGACCAAACCAACTTGGCCTAAACAAGCCCATTATGCCCAAATACAACAATTATAAGCCCAATTCAAAATCAAGCCCAATTTATTAAATTCCAATTTTCCAAAATTCATAATTTAATAAATCAAAGTGTTTAGCCATTATTAATCTTTTAAATTAACATTTCCAAAATACTAATATAATCCATTAATCATGCTTTTAATCATCAACACATGTCCAACGTAATTGATTCAAAAAAATCATCTCATTTTATGCTATCAAGCTCACGGCATTCTAGGGTTTTTTGTTTTGATTTCATTTTCAATCCGATTGAATTACAAATCAACATTATCCCAAGTCTTTAAACTCATCCAATGATCAAAATAACAAAAAATACCATGACTTTATTAGGGCATATACATTCGGCCTAGCCATTTATTTAGGGAAAAATAAATCCAATTCATTTTTCAGAAAATTGATCATGCATAACACTATGTTATCATCATTCAAGCATACTCAACCAAACAATTTCATCAAATCATGCTCAAATCATTTTTACCCAAATTTCATGTTATGAACCCTAATCATTTTCATGCTCAAATTAGGCTCAATGATACCATTGTTGGTTTCTAATATAGTCCCAAGATCATATTTGAACAATGAAAAGAATGAATACTCAAAGAAGTGAGGCAGAAACACACTTACATTGAACAGATTTTGAGATGTGTTGAAGACAAGATTTCCTCCCTTGTTGATGCTTTGAAGTTTCGGCCAATGAAGTACTTTGAAGAAGATGATCATGCTCCAAGCTTTGAGAGGATTCCAAGCTCTTGAGATGGTTTCACTATCACCTTGTATTGATTCTTTAAGTGTGCTAGCAAGAGATGAAAGAAAACAATTTCCTTTCCTTAGTGGAGAAGCTCACGGCAATGCCTTAGGGAGAGAGGGAGTTTCTTAAGTTTTGGTGTTTTTTTTTTAAAAACAACAATACAAAAAACCTTTACCAATGGTATATGCCTTTCAAGAAGTCAAAGGCCAAATTGGTGGGAAAATCGCATTAAAGGCTCTCAACAACCAACATCATGAATAGTGACTAGTTGTCACTCACCAAAAAGGTGAAATGACATCCATCACTAATGTGACATGTGATGTGATGAGCGATGAGACGAGTGATGTGACTTGTGGCCGCACTTGATTCAAAATCGGAGTGGCCTCGCAAATACATCTCGGGCTTGGTTTCGTTAATTCCAATTAACAAATTTTCCGTTGCGACGTAATTAATTCAAATTTACTATTCACGTCGTTAGCGAATTAATTCTAAATCAATTCGTTAGCCCGAATTAAAATCCAATTTTAATTCCGCGTCGAAATCTAATTTCATTTAATATATCGAATATAATATTTTATCGATTAATTTCGAATTAATCATTCTCTCTCTTCAAATAGTATTTTATCCAAGATAAAATATCTCTGCTATTAATCCAAGATTAATTAAGTTCGAATAATACGTCATCGGGGAATCTTCGGGAAGTGACCCAAGAGATCCCTGGATATGTTGGCAGTAAATCCGGTCGTCGGACTATCTGAACATGTACGTACCTCGTACTACATTTTTACTGATTTACGAGACATGCTTGGCTTCTAGAAAAGCGCCATGCCTACCCAATTCTCCAGAAATATTCTTAATGGAATATACGATCTTTGTCAGGTGTAGTATACGTAGTATTGTGTATAGCGATCCAGTATCTGATGGTCACATGCAAGGCCTGGGGCTGGAATAGTGTCTGCCCCATACGAAGCATATATCGGATTACAAGCAACTAGTCTCTTTAGTCGGATAATCATGACCAAGTCATATTATCCCGATGGTTGCAACACAATAGAGAACCAGTTCTGTATCCCTGCGTGATCATCATCTCCATATGACTGAAGTGATACTTCCGTCTTGACATCACACCCAATACACTACGATTCTCAATAAACCCAGAAGAGGCGTACACAGAACCTGTTAAAGTCCTGGATGACCAAAACCAAAGCGTATTGATTGTCGCAAGTACTAGCGATGTAAGTCTCAGGTTAAGACCAAATACACCTACCCTGATGCGGATTCCTAAAGACACATAGTCATACTACCAATGGGATTCCGCGGGGTCTATCCAGAGCGAAGCTGTTTCTGTACCATCGGTAAACACAACCTCCTATCACACTTGCATAAGTATCCAATACTTAAATATATGAGAACTATGTCATTACGCTTACATAACACGCACAAGTGCGATACTAGTCTATTCCTTATTATCGATGTCCAGTGTCAATAATACTACGACTAGGGATATTTAATGATTAAACCTTTATGGATTGATATTGTCTCATATCTTATAATCCGGAACTAATCATAGGGACTTTTATCATTTATATATATTATGTAATCAAATTACAAAATGATAAAATGCAATTTCATTGCTACATAAATAATTTGTACAAAAACCACAATGTCTTTTACAAATAGTGACGTTATGGGTCATAATTTCTAACATATTGGAACTATGTGAGTCTTCATGGAAGACATACATGGATGGCAACATATAAATGTACAAAGCTAGGCTTGTACATAAAGAGTATCGTCAAGGACATAGTGTCGACTACGACGAAACTTTTTCACCTGTTGTCATGATTAAATCCATTCGAATAATGCTTGCTATTGCTGCATATTTCATTTATGAAATATGACAGTTGAACGTCAAAACCGCTTTCCTTAATGAAAACCTTTGGAGGATGTTTACAACATCCTCACGGTTTTGTCATACCAAAACAAGCAAACAAGGTTTGCAAGTTAAATCGATCCATTTATGGATTGAAGCAAGCATTGCGTTCTTGGAACTAACGTTTTGATAAGATCATAATGGTATATGGTTTCATTCAAAATGGTAAAGATTATTATGTATATAAGAAGGTTAGTGGGAGCGCACTGACAATGATTGTCCTACATAATGATGACATATCATTTCTTGGAAATAACATTCCCATAATACAATCGATGAAAGCTTGGCTTTCATTAAAATTCTCTATGGAATACTTGGGAGATGCAACCATTATTCTAGGAATAAAGATCTACTGGGATAGATCTAATAGTTGTTAACCTTCTCCGAGAACTCGTATATTAAAAATATGTACGCGACCTGGTGTCTCATATGCTTTGAGCATATGGAGTCACAATCAGGACAATCCATGTGATGGTCACTGGATTGATGTTAAGAACATCCTTAAGTATCTTAGACGAACTAAGGATGCTTTCTTAAGTTATGGAGAATGAGAACTTGAAGTGACTGGGTTCACCATCACAAGTTTCCAAATCGATAAAAATGATTGTAAGTCACAATAAGGGTACTACATAGTTTGAATAACGGAACAGTGAGTTGGAAATCTTCCAAGCAAGATACTGCAGCCAAATAAATAACAAAAGCGGAACATTGCTGTAGCTGAGGCGGCAAAAGAAGCAATTTTGGATCTATATAATCCTAATTGGATTAGGTATAGTTCAGTTAGCAGCTGAGTTGGGCTACAGTACAAGCTAAAGAATTACGGTCTCACCAACGATCCAAGTATATACTTCGAATATTTCATCAGATTCGTCGAATCATACATCGTGGCGATGTGATGATCGAATAAAACGCATCAGATGATAACATTGTAAATCCGCTGATGAAAACTGTTTCTCAGCAGAAGTTTAAGCGACCTGTACATAGTTCAGGTGTATGACACTTGAGTGATTGGCTATAGGCCAAGTGGGAGATTGTTGGTCAATTATGACCTATAGCATCACTATTTGTACAGAACATGGTATTGTTGTACAAATAAACTATGTGACAAAAGGAAATTGTTATTTTATCATTTGTAATTAGATTACCAAGATATATAAATGATAAAACTCCATATGATTAGAGCCAGATTAATAAGATATGAGACAATATTAATCCACTAAGGTTTAATCATTAAATATCCCTAGTCGTAGTATTATCGAGACTGGACATCGATAATACGAAATAGACTAGTATTACACTTGTACGTGTTATGGAATCGTAACGGCATAGTTCTCATATATCTGGGTATTGGATACTCATGCAAGTGTAATAGGAGTTCTATTTACTGATGGTACGGAAACAGCTTCGCTCTGGATAGACCCCTCAGAATCCCATTGGTAGTATGACTATGTGTCTATGGGAATCCGAATCAGGGTAGGTGTATTTGGTCTTAACCTGAGACTTGAATCGCTAATACTTGCGACAATCAGTATACTTTGGTTTTAGTCATCCGGGGCTTTAACAGGTTCTGTGTACTCCTCTTCTTGGTATACTGAGAATCGTAGTGTATTGGGTGTGATGTCAAGATGGAAGTATCACTTCAGTCATATGGAGATGATGATCATGTAGGATACAGAACTAGTACTCTTAAGTACTGCAGTCATCAGGATAATATGACTAGGTCATGATTATCCGATTATAAAAACTAGTTACCAGAGATCCGATATATGCTTCGTACGGGCCAGACACAATTCCAGCCCTAGGCCTAACATGTGATATCAATACTGGATTGCAATACGCAATACTACGTATACTACGCCTGACAAAGATTACATATTCCTTTAAAGAAAATTTCTGGAGAATTGGTAGGCACAGTGCTGTGCTAGAACCCAACCTTGTCTTGTAAATTGGTAAGAACGTGGTACCGGGTACACGCGTATTCGGATAGTCTGATGTCCGTATTTACTGCCAACATATACAGGGATCTCTTGGGTCATTTCCCGAAGATTCACCAATGAAATTTGACTCTAACAGAATTAATATAGGATTAATTATGAGAGAGAAAATTGATCTGGGATTAATCACGGCAAAAATTAATTTGGGAATTAATTATCAAAGAGAAAGTTAATCTGGGATTTAATTACGTCGAGAATTTATCTGGGATTAAATTCGTCGAGAAGTGAGAACGCGATTAATTTAGAATTAATCGATAAAGTAAATTTAATAGGGCTAAAATAATATATTAGATATATTAAATGAAATCGGATTTCAATGCGGAATTAAAATTAGATTTTAATTCGCGCGAAAGAATTAATTTAGAATTAATTCGCAAGTGACTTTCATAATAATATTGTGAGGCATTATTATTTAATTAAATTAGATTTAATTAAGTCGCAACGGAAAATTTGTTAATTCGGACTTAAATGAACCCGGGCCCGAGCGAAGTTGCGTGTTGGATTGTCTGACTTAAATTTAGAATTCAAGTGGGGCCCACCAACTTACATCAACATGTTTG
>SKCR01022474.1:0-34718 GCA_019454045.1 Zanthoxylum bungeanum
AATTCGGGGTTATTAGTTATCGTATCCCTAGTTTTTTTCTTTCGTTGCAGTAACCAACGATCCCCTACGCTAAGTCTTGTTTGAATTACTAGTTCGCTACTACTAGATTCACCTAATGTTCCTAAGTTATATCTTACAATATAATCATTAAATAACTCAATTAAATCATTTCTTAATCTCACTATTATTCTTGTAATATCAATATCATCTAATATTCCTAAATAAGTATAGTAAGCTTGTAAACCACTATTCAAACCTTCTAATTAAAATCTAGGATAAAAAACAGCAGCAATAAGATAAAGTAATGGAATTTCTCTAAAATAATTCAACCATTTATGTTTCATAACAGTAATGGCTTCTAACAAAACAATATCATTAAGATCGTTACTTTCAATATATTCATCGAGAGTACAAACAATATTCAAACTTTCAAGAAGAAATAAATGTGCTGTAGGATAATAAACTCCGCTAAAAATTAAAGTAGCATCATTAAAAAATTATAAAATTTCTAATTTTTTTCACAAATATCCCATTGACTAGGAAAAAGTGTGATATTTTGAACATGTTGAGAAAAAAACTACATAGTACATCTTTGTATTATAATGCTTGACATAAAAGAAAATAAGTTGAATTCCAACGTGTTGGAACATCTCTTGAAAATTTAATCGATTTAATACCATTTATTTTGCAAAACTTGACCCATTCTCTCCTAACTTGAGAATATGACCAAATACAATTAAGTTCTTTCTTAATAGGATCAATGAAATGTGATAATTTTTCTAGACCATCTTGAACACATAAGTTAAGGACATGACATGTGCAACGAAAATGAAAAAACCGACCCCCTAAATTTGGTTGGCATATTTCTTTTAAATCATTGATGGATGCAATATTTGCAAATGCATTATCAAATCCAATTGTTAAAATTTTATCTACTAAACCATATTCATCAAAAATTACCTTCGTCATTTTATAAATATTTTGTGCAGTATGTTGGTAATCAAAAACTCTAAATGCAATAAGCCATTTTTTCATGGTAAATGATTCATCAATCCAATGATAAGTCACATCTATGTATGAGTGTGTTCGCCAATGGTCACTCCAAATATCACAATATATAGAAATACGACATTTAATATCTTTAAATATTTCATTTAAAATAATTTTACCATCTTTGTATAATTTAAAAATATGACGTTTTGTTGTATTTCAAGTCATTCTACACACATCAGGATTTAAAGCATTATGCACGTAATTAGTAAAATGAAGTTTTTCACCAAAGCTTTGATGTGTCATACAAGTTAATGTAGCAAATTCTTCTCTATTTTTTGCATCAGAATATTTAAATAAATGTACAGCACTCGTACCTCTTCTAGATGATGCATATCTGGCCATTTGAGTTTGCGTCGTATCAAGTCCAAGTTCAACAACATGATATCTTTCCATGTGCTTGATCATATTGTCGTATCCACCAGAAAATTTGTAGGAAACCCCACAATGATTGCATACTGCTCTTGAACCTTCATCGGTATCGTCTAAATGAAAATGAACTTTGAAAACATCCAAGGAACGAGACTTAACTTCTCTTCTTCATGATTGTGAACCGACACTAGGGCCGCTCTCTTGGATTAACATAGTTGACATTATGTTATCAGATGAACTTGCCATTTTTTGTTTAAGAAATGAGTAAGGAGAATAAGAAAATTGAGAATGATAATAACTAATTTATTACTATAAATGAGAGAATTAAGAATAAGAGAATTGTAGGAATTGAGAGAGTTGAGAAATTGATGTGTTGAAATAATTAAAAATGTCCCATATTTATAGAATTTTAGAATCTCTTATGATACCAAAAATGCCCCTAAAAATAGTCATTTATTACTGTTATTAGGGGTATGTTAGGAATTAAATTAGTATTTTTTTTTTCCGTTGGCCATTTTTCTGTTTTTGGGGCAGGGAGCCGTTGGGCTGTCCCCAACGGCTAGTAGCCATTGGGGTAGGGTTCCTGTTGGAACCCAACGGTTCCAGCAGTTCCAACCGATTCGGTTAAGGGTCGAACCCTAACCGAACCGGTCCTTTACGGTTCCGGTTTCGGAACCAGAACCGGAATCAGTTGGAACTGGAATCGTCTGTTTCCAACCGGTTTGGTTCCGGTTCGGTTTTGATTCTGAACCAAAACTATAGCCGATTCTATATGAAAGTGTGTATTAGGCTCATGAAATTACTTTAAGCTTATTCGACAAATTCCATGTAGTACCGTTACCGTTAAGAAATTCACTTTAAGATTCAATGCGGATAAACTTTAGTATTCGGACTGTAAATTTCTCATACGATACTTGATTTTTATGAATTTTATATTTTTGGAAAGCTAAGACCGAGATCTACAACTTTCATGTTGAACCTTTCTTCAAATTCGAAGTTGAAATAGACTGAAAATGCAAATCAGATTCGGATGAACTGCGTCTAAGGACTGATTTGGGAAATTCTTAAGGTTTTCAACATTTTCAACATTTATTTATTTTACCATCTGCCCCTAGTATATAAAGGGGACATTACTCTTTCACCCTTCACATTTGTTGCGAATAAAGGACGTGAGAGAGGGGGAGACGTGTATAATTTTTCTTTCAATTCATCAACCCAAACTATTTGATTCAAGCTTCAATCTTCACATGCAAGTTTGGAAAAGGAAAAAAGAAGCTTAGAAGGTTGTGCTAGTGAAGGAAAAAATGAAATCAAGGTGAATATAGCTTGATCCAAATCCTTGATATAATGAATTTTGATGATTGTGGTGTGTTGAATGGGTGTGCTTGATGTTGTTTTTTTATGATTGTTGTGTTTGGAAGTTAATAATTGGAAAACCCCCAAATTGTGAAATCCCTAAGTATGAATTTGAGTTGGGGTTTATAAATGATTATGATTTAGTTTTACGAAAGTGTTTAAGGGTGGAATTGATGATATGTAATATATTTGTTATGGTTGTAGCTGTGTGATGTTGAGGAAATGGTGTATGAAATGAGATTGAAATTTATGTTCTGGAAATGGCGACGCGTCGTTATGCAAGTTCCCCAGGTGTCGCGACGTGTGATGGAAGAAGAAATGGATCTTGGATTTGTCCTGGGCTGGGCGCGTCGTGACGCTGGGTGAGTAACGTCACGACACGAGTCACATTTCCAGGATATTTTTTCAATCGTTCCGGTTTTTTTCTAAGATGTTTGGGGGCACTCTAAGGGCTTTTTATAGATGAGTACACACATGATAAGTCATATCATAAGTATAAACATCAACCATTAACTGTATATACTTTTATTACAAGGATAACTAACGATTTCTTTGGCCTTAGATCATCAGCCGGACACTTGGAGATTACCTACACCGCATATTGTACCTGAATTTTCGTAGGACTGTGAGTAGATATTTTTCTCTTATCAGGGAGTAATTATTTTAAAATTCTTAACTGTGATTTCTGATATGATTTTGCAGATCACTAATTTATTGGTTTCATTTAAGATGATGATTTCATGTGAATAAGATATATGATTTAAGCTTTTGATAAAGCTTGGTTTCAGATAAACTCTTTAATGATGAAAATGATTTCAATGATATGGATTTATGATTTTGGAGGCAAGGGGGAAAAACCCACTTCAGATATAACTTGATACAGATATGGAATTGACAGATATGGAATTGACGGACATGATATTGATGGGTATCGGTATTGATATCGGGTTTAGACGTGTGCACACGGGATACAGGACTAAAGATGACAGATGCCTCTAGATCCTGGATATTGGGCTAGGGGGACTGTGAGTACAACGCCACTAGACCCGGATTTTTCAGAGACAGGTTGGTGGCACTGATAGCACAACTGTTTACTGATTTAGTGGCTTGGGGGACTGTGTGTACAATGCCCCAAGACCACGTGATTATTGTACAGAATGACAGACAGATGATTTTACATATAAATCTGTGAATGGTTTTCACAAAGGTTTTCGGATAGGAAATTCAGATTTATAATTTTAAATTCAGAGATGGATTTTTTGGACTTGATTCTTTAAAGAGAATGGTTTTATATAGGAGTTCTCAAGAGAACTCACGACTTGGAGAATTATAGAAAATGTTTTCTGAGCAGGAAAGATTGATTCTTGAGATGATTTTGATTTTGGAACCATGAATTTTATAAAGTATATCAGTTTCATTTTAATTTTAAATTGTCCACTCACTAGGTTGTTCAAACAACCTAACCACACCCACTCTCAGTATTTTATTTTGCAAGAGAGGATAGATACTGATGGCAGTCACTTGGGTGTTGAGTGTGTCAAACAATATATTGTAGTGTAAAGTTATTTTTGAGTGTATTGTATGGAAACTTGAGATGTATTTCTATGAGTATTGTGTTGGGCATTGGACCCTTTGCGTGAATTTATATTTGGGATGAGTGTAACAGTATTAATCAGTCAGATTGGTTTAAGGTTCAGGGGGATAGTACGGCTTATTCCCTACCGGTAGCATCTCCCGGATTAGGGATGTTACATAGTCAAGTAAAATGAGGTAGAATTTATTGCCTTACACATTTTAAAATTTCTTTTATTTCAAACATGTTAGCTTTTATCTATTATTAAACATTAATGATATATAAATTATTTTACTTAATTCATATTTCCTAAACATTTTAATTTTTAATAAAGGATAAAATAGTCAATAGTAGGAGGTTTTATTTACTTTTTAAATATTGAGCAAGTTTCGATTAATTTTGTCAAACATCAGAGAGTTATGCACATTTCCCAATCATCTCTTTTCTTTTAAATAAACTCATCAACGAGCGAAGTTTCATAGCAAGATCTTATATCCCAATTAGGTTGACACTCAAGGACTTTCCAAATCATATGCTAAACGGACCCCTCTGTCAGCGATCTAATAAAAAAAGGAAGTTTAATACAAAATATGGCTAGCCTAAACAATGCAATTAAATGTATCAGTTTCGTTAAAATATTAATTAATAAATCCAAAGAAAAAAAGAGTATCGGCCTCCAACAAATATAATAAAAGATAAACAAATAAATACTTTAAAGAAAGATGAGATAATGCCCCAATGAATGTGGTTTGGTAGCAAAGTGCTTAGAACTTGGTTATCAGGTTCTGGGTTTCAGTTCAGGGGATGCATATCTTTGTAAGAGTCTGTGATAGCCGAAGTTTTACATGCTATAGCCGAAAGTTTTACCTGCTTCATTTAAGCTCGGGTCGAGTGATTTGGCGACGGGATTTCTAAAAAAAATGTGATAAAACAACGAGCAGAATGTCATGAGAATCTATAATTAGGAAATGAATTTGCATCATGAGAAAAGCACTTTCCAACTTGAGAGGGAGCTTCTGCCCACCAAGTAAAATTAGAACAAGCATTTGTTTGGCATTTTTTTTAGTTATTGAAAAGTATTAATTTTTCACGTAAAGATGTATTAAAGTACAGTTAAACTCAAAGATTTTGGTACAGTTTTTAAAGTATTTGAGTTTAATTATACTTTAACATATTTTTGGGTGGAAAATTGATAATTTTACTTATTTATTTTCATATGTTATTATATTATCATATCTAATGTATCATTTCTTTAGGTGAAAAGAAATGGATCTGGATAATAAATTGTACTTTCTGAATGGAAACGGTAAACTTTTTTTTTCCACTCACCACCAATTATACGTATAGTGTTGTGATTAAACACACAAAAATAGAGATGATTGGAGAGAAAAATCTTCTTTTATATTACTAACAAAAGAATTACAAAGCTTACTAACTCAAGCTTTACAAAAAACTCTCACACCACTTTACTCTATATTCTCACTCAATTTGGGATTACTGGGATGATGAAACTAAGGCTAGGGGGCTCTTTTTATAGTGCCCAAACCGCGTGAACAGTGTCGCGCGATTTGAGCAAGCTGGCAGCAGATGGGCAAGTCATCTCACACTTTCGGTGCCCATCTCCATCATCTTTCGGTGCTGCTTCTGGACTTGCATGAACTCTGCATGCATCATGCATACTGCTGGCATCAACAAATCTCCCCCTCGGTGAAGATTTGTCCAAAATCTGAGCCGACCATTAATCACCCAAACCGGATCCTCCAAGGATCCTCCCCTAGCTGCATCTGTATGACTGCCTACGTACCCTGAGTGTGGATTAAGCCAATCGTAGTTCTCTGTATCTCCCCACTCTGACTATGTGGAGAATTTTGTCATCCCGGCTATGGCACGACAGATTTCAAGCTTCTCCTTCGGTAAAACCTTGGTGAACATATCGGCACCGTTGTCGTCGGTGTGAATTTTCCTGAGTTCTAACAGCCTTGAGCTCAAGACGTCCCTTATCCAGTGATACCTCACATCGATATGTTTTGACCTCGAATGAAAGGTGGAATTTTTACCGAGATAGATAGCACTCTGGCTATCGCAGTACAAAATGTACTTCTCCTGCTTGAAACCCAATTCTTGGACGAATGTCTTCATCCACAACAATTCCTTACAAGCTTCTGTAACTGCAATGAATTTTGCCTCTGTTGTAGAAAGTGCAACACACCTCTGCAACCTCGACTGCCATGCCACAGCTCCTCCTGAGAGAGTAATCAGATACCCCGAAGTAGACTTTCGGGTATCCACATCTCCTGCCATATCTGAATCGGTGTAGCCCATCAACACTGGTTTGTCACTGCTTCCAAAACATAGTCTCATTTTGGATGTGCCTCGTAGATACCGCATGATCCATTTGATCGCATTCCAGTGTTCCCGTCCTGGGTTTGACATAAACCGGCTGACCAATCCAACTGCGTGTGCTAAGTCTGGCCTCGTGCATACCATGGCATACATAAGACTTCCCACTGCTGAGGTGTATGGAACCTGCTTCATTTCCTCCTTCACTGTCTCAGTAGAGGGACTCTGTTGTGTACTCAATCTAAAGTGGGTAGCAAGAGGAGTGCTAACCGCTTTAGCCTTGTCCATCTGGAATCTCTGAAGTACCTTCTCGATGTACTCCTCCTGTGACAAGTATAACCTCCTGGCTCTCCGATCACGGCTGATCCTGATGCTAAGAATCTGTTTAGCTGGCCCCAAGTCTTTCATCTCAAAAGACTTACTCAGTTGCTGCTTCAAATTATCAATCCTCGATTGATTCCGACCAACTATCAACATATCATCTACATACAACAGTAAGATGATAAAGTCATCGTCAGAAAATTTCTGAACGAAAACACAATGGTCTGAAGTGGTCTTCTTGTATCTCTGCTCCCCAATAACTGACTCGAACTTCACGTACCACTGTCTCGGTGCCTGTTTCAAACCGTAGAGGCTTTTCCTGAGTCTGCACACATAGTCCTCTTTCTCTCTGACTCTGAAGCCTTCTGGTTGCTCCATGTAAATTTCTTCTTCAAGATCTCCGTGAAGAAATGCGGTCTTGACATCCATCTGCTCAACTTCCACTTCGAGGCTTACTGCTAAGCTGAGTACTACCCTGATGGATGACATCTTCACAACTGGAGAGAAGATTTCATCGAAGTCAATGCCTTTCCTCTGATTGAATCCCTTGACAACTAGTCTGGCTTTGTACGGGGTTGTGAAGTATGCTCATGTTGCTTCACTCTGTACACCCATTTGTTCTTCAAAGCCTGTTTGCCTCTTGGCAATTTCACCAACTCAAAAGTGTGATTGTCATGCAAAGATTTCATCTCATCTTGTATGGCTTCCTCCCACTTTTCTTTTCCTTATGTTTCCACAGCCTCCTTGTAGCTCTCGGGTTCTCCCCCGTCAGTAAGCAGCACATACTCATATGTAGAGTATTTGGTTGAAGGTCGTCTCTCTCTGTCAGACCTTCTCTGTGGAACTGTTGGTGTAGCTTCTGGTACTGGTGGTTGATCATGATCATCATCTCTAGGAGCTTTATCACATGTACCCTCCTGTCTGGGAACCTCATCTTCAACTTGTACTGGCACCGGTGTGTGAGGTTCTGGATTCACATCTCTGTATTGCTGGGGCATTGTCTTTATCTCCTTCCGGATATCTTCTATGGTCTGATCTTCGACGAAGACAACATCTCGACTCCTGACGATCTTCTTTTCCACAGGATCATACATTTTGTAGCCGAAATCATCCTGAACATAGCCAATAAAGACACATTGTCGCGTCTTTTCATCAAGCTTGGATCTCTCGTCCTTTGGGATGTGTACAAATGCTTTGCACCCAAAGATATGTAAGTGCTCGTATGACACTTCTTTACCTGTCCAGGCTTGGTTAGGAACATTACCTTTCAGTGCGACTGCTGGAGACATGTTCAAAACATGTACTGCTGTGTTGAGTGCCTCCCCCCAAAATGTCTTCGGCAGCTTGGCTTGTGACAGCAAGCTTCTGACCCTTTCGCACAAGGTTCTGTTCATCCTCTCAGCTAGGCCATTCAGCTGAGGTGTCTTCGGAGGGGTCGTTTGATGTCGGATTCCTTGCGTCTTGCAGTACTGATCAAACGGACCTCTGTATTCTCCATCGTTGTCTGTTCTGATGCATTTGAGTTTCTTGCCGGTTTCTCTCTCCACCAGAGCATGAAACTCCTTGAACACTCCAAGCACTTGGTCTTTTCTCTTCAAGGTGTATGCCCAGATCTTCCTTGAATGATCATCAATGAATGTCACAAAATACAGTGACCCACCAAATGTTCTAGTCTGCATCGGACCGCATACATCTGAATGTATGAGGTCAAGTACCTCTGATTTCCGTTGAGGCGGGGAGCTCTAGAAGGACACTCTGTTCTGCTTTCCAGCCATGCAGTGTTCACACTTCCGTAAGTATGAGTTCTTCAATTCGGGAAGAACATTCCGCCTGCGTAGTATCTCAATCCCCGTTTGACTCATGTGACCGAGCTTTTTATGCCATAGCTCGGCTGCCTCATTACTGTTGACTGTATTTATGCTATTATTTGAAATCTTAGCATGCATCAAATACAAAGTTGAGTCTTTCTTACCTCGTGCCACCACCATTGATCCTTTAGTGAGCTTCCAGGATCTGTCACTAAAGGTGTTGCAGAAACCTTCATCATCCAGCTTGCCTGTTGAGATCAGGTTTAACCGGATGTCTGGGATGTGCTTGACTCCCTTCAACACTAGCCTTGTCCCGTTCTCTGTTTCAAGGCAGATGTCTCCAATACCGACGGCTTTGGACTGGCCGTCATTCCTCATCCTTACAGCACCGTAGTCCCCTGGCGTGTAAGATGAAAAGAAGTCTCTGCGAGATGTGGCGTGTATAGATGCACCACTATCTATCACCCACCTGGTCTCGTGGCTGGTAAGATTCACAACATCTTCTTCATACATAATGAAGAACTGTTTGGAGGTGTTGTCGGTGGTAGTAGCAACTCTTTCTTGATTAGAGTCACCGTCTCTCCTGGACTGTTCGTTCTTCAACTTGTAACAGTCCCTCTTTATATGGCCTTTCTTTTTACAATGATAGCACTCAATATCTCTAATTTTAGATTTACCTCGATTTTTGTCTGATCTCCCTGGGCCTCGGCTTTTACTCCTCCCCCTTCTGGTGTTCTTTTCTGTCACTAGAGCTTCTGAGGTTGAGGCTGATGCTGACTCCTGCATTCTCGTCATCTTTTCTTCCTCGAAGATCCTGGTCTTTGCCATCTCCATAGTGACTTTCCCATCTGCGGCTGAATTGATCACCGTAGATCTGAACATTTCCCAAGATTCTGGTAACGTATTAAGGAGTATTAAGCCATTTACCTCATCACCGAAGTCTATGCCCAATTCCGACAATTCTTTCATGGTGCCGAAGAAATCGTTGATATGGTCCGCCGCAGCTGTACCTTTCTGGTATTTCAAACCCATCATTTTCGTGATGTAGTAAAGCTTGTTGTTGCCAGTCTTTGCTCGGAAAAGCTCCTCCAACTTTCTCCATAAGACACGTGCATTTGTTTCTTCACTGACATGGTTGACGATACTATCATCGATCCACTGACGAATAGTACTGCATGTTTTCTGGTGAAGATTAGCCCACTTCTCATCGGACATTCCTTATGGTTTCTGCTCTAGAAATACCGATCCATCATAGTCATTCACATACATAAGGTCTTTCATCTTTCCTCTCCATGTGAAATAGTTTGTACTGGTTAACAAAACCATTTTTCCGTTGCCCCCATCCATCATAAAAATTCTAAGAAGAATTTCAAAAAACATACCTCACCGTTGCGTCCGGAATGGTCGAAATTGGTGGAAATGACACTTCGTTTGTCAAAATCCGACACAGGGACCAATTTGCAAATTTCAAAATTACAGGGGTCAAAGTGCAATTTCCAAAAGTTCAGGGGCCAAAGTACAATTACAGAAAAGTTCAGGGACTAAATTGAAAATTTCTGAAAGTATAGGGGCTAAATTATAATTTCCAGAAAGTTCATGGACCTATCTGAAATTTACCAGGCACCGCTGACGTGGCAGTTTTGCTGACGTGGCAGACACGTGGCGCTGACTGGATGCACACATGGCTGCTGACGTGGACTGCTGACTGGGCTGCTGACTGTGCAGGCTCTGCTGACGTGGCACTGACTGGGCGCTGACTGGACGCTGACGTGGCGCTGACTCAGCGTCGTCTACCTTCAGCAGGCGCGTGGAGCGCGTGAAGCGCATCGGCGAGCGTAGGACAGTCTCTGGTTGGCGCGTGCGGCTGACTGGGACCTCCGTTCGATCGCCGGAAAATACCACCGTGCTCGTCTCGCCGTGAAAAGTCTGATGGTATGCTCTAAATTGATTTTCGTCAACTTTCGTCGGAACCGACTTTCCAAACCGAAGCTCTGTTTCTGAGTTTCAGGATCCCTCCGAGTAACCTTAGCTCTGATACCACTTGTTGTGATTAAACACACAAAAATATAGGTGATTGGAGAGAAAACTCTTCTTTTATATTACTAACAAAAGAATTACAAAGCTTACTAACTCAAGCTTTACAAAAAACTCTCACACCACTTTACTCTCTATTCTCACTCAATTTGGGATTACTGGGATGATGAAACTAAGGCTAGGGGGATCCTTTTATAGTGCACAAACCGCGTGAACAGTGTCACGCGGTTTGAGCAAGCTGGCAGCAGATGGGCAAGTCATCTCATACTTTCGGTGCCCATCTCCATCATCTTTCGGTGCTGCTTCTCGACTTGCATGAACTCTGCATGCATCATGCATACTGCTGGCTTCAACATATAGTAATATGTCTTTACAAATATGCACTTTTGACCGGGATTTCCCATAAATTTTACTTTCAACGGTTTATAAAGAGACAGTCTTGAAGCTAATTGTAGGACACAGAACTTGACGACGTTGTTCCGGGCTCGCGGCCCGGTTGGGAGTACGGAGTAGCCTGCGGGGGGGCTAAACCTTTTTTTCTTCTCTAACCCAACGGATATCTATGATGGCTTTTAAGACACGGGTTAACATGATGCATGTATGCATGAGATGCATGTGACATATGAGATATAATATGCATGTGGTTATTAAAAGCATAAAGGGGCAACTTCTATAAGATATACAACTATCGTTCTCATGCGGGTTTATGACAATGCCTTTGATTGAACTCCCTCAACCCACTATAGAAACGGTCAACTAATGCACAAATTATACACATCACAAGACATGATTTCGGGGCCGATTCTTCATCCCCAGTGGAGTCGCCAGACTGTGGACAACAGAACCTAGGTGACGCTGTTCTAGGCTCGCGACCTTGTTGGGAAGTACGAAATAACATGGAGTCGCCACCCGGTGTGAACCGGGATAAAGATTTAAGGCCGCACTCACCCCTCGCAAAGGAAGACCTCAAACCGTTGGGTTCGGAATGGTCCCTTATTATGCCACTTGTAATGAAAAAGATTTGTGCAATAATCTAACCAAGTCTTATGCAGTACATGCCAAATAATTCAGATGACATACAAGTTTGCACACTCATAAACATTAATGGAAACAATGGAAGCATTTTACATTAAAGAGTACAAGATGCGGAAATGGAAATAATAAATAATCAAAGGCAAAAACGTCAATGAATAGATAGCAAATAAAAGGAAGTTGATCAGGCTTATGTATGTATTTCCCTAGTGGTATGTGGAGTTGTATCCCAAGTACAGACCGCATTACCGTCCATTCGGATTCGGCTACGAAATTTATGTCTGGGTTTCCATCCGATATACCGCAAGGGATAACACGCAAGCCTCAGCACAATGCAATCATTAACCCAATTTGACATACACGAAATATGATAATGCATATGACAATAAATAACCGAAGAGACAATATACGAAATAACAAGGAAGATAAATGACACAAAACAAAAATACGGAACAATAAAATAACAATAAACTTAAATTAAATACGAACTAATAAAAGACTAATAATACAAAATAAATGCGGAATAATTAAATATGTGACCAAGAATTTGGTCGTTCTCAATGTAGGACCTCGCATACCCGGTTAGACGTATTCCACGTCCAACCGAGCATGGCGTTTCCAGGACGATAAATAAAATATAACAAAGGGTGCCCTCAGGTCTTACCTTTTAAGTCGCTTCTCGAGAGTGTGTTGGGACATCGCCGGAAGGGTTATCGTTTCTACTATTTTCACTGGTTTACTGTTCCACTGTTTTTCACTTGCTCAGGGCTTATGGTTTTAAACTCGGCTGCTCGATCAGGGCTTTAGTTTTAGGAACTTGTTTGTTTGTGGGTTATTCTGATAATTGTTTTTTTATCCACAAAAGAAGTCCCAGCTCCAGCTTCTTGGACAACTGACCGACAAGAACTGCTACGCAATGCTAAACTTGGCCTTCCACTATCCATGCTCTTATCACTACTTATACCCTCGTGAGAACTGGAAGTTCGACATACAACATTATTTTTCTAGTTACTAATATCAACAGAGCATTTGCTGCACTCCAGCTACTAGCTTCAACAATATTCCCAAGGTGGCCTACTTCAGCACTATTACTGCGCTCCACACTTGAACCACAACCTTCAGAAGAATTTGATGAACTATTTTGTTCCTTTCTGCGGAATCCCTCTCTCAGGTGAATCACTGTACTCTGCAAGGCATCTCTCCTAGCAGCTAAAGGGTTTGTAACTGACAAATGACGAGAAACTGATGCACCTAATAGGACAAAGGCTACAACTGCATAACTAATACGATGTCCTATGTACCAATAATGCTCTCCAAAATAAATAAGGAAACCCCGAGAAGTTCCGGCAACAAAAATAGCTCCAATAAGATTTTTAAGAAGCTGACACCCATACAAGCATGCCCCCATGTTCCAATCAAGAGGGATAACAGCCGTTGATGTAATTGCTCTAAGCCATTCTGCCTCATTTGTAGTTAGACCATATAAAATAGAATAGACAAGAACTACAAGTGATCTAGCATAGAGAAGTCCAAGATGTGAAGCCCTACTCGATTGTCGAAGATGTAACTCATTGGGATCAGGTGGCTCTGGTAAACACGCCAAGTGACCCATCTCTATACCATCAGGATAAGCAAATTGTAATCCCTCCGCATATACTCATCTACATCTAAGCCCTTCCCATTAAAAACCATTCGATAAATAAAGAGCGTGTTGATTGCTAAGGCAATTGCTGATACACTAAAAAAGAAACCAGAAGGTGAATATCTCTCAGATGCATGTGAACCAGCTGTAACGTACAAGGAAGAAAGCTCATATGCACAGAGCAGGGACGTGTGAGTCTTGTGGCAGTGTGTGAAGGGTGCTACTGCCGTGAATCAAATAAAGACGTGTGTCTTTGTGGCAGTGTATCTTATTGAGAAAGAGAGAGCAATCAGATTCTCTGTGTTGTGAATGAGGAGATAGATCTAGGGTTTTTATTATTTTCATTGGCTGTGAGGGTTTATTTTGCTGTGTGAGGCTGAATGAAATTGCCTTATGTCACTCTAGGGTTTGGGTTTATTCTTGTTCTTGTTCGATTAAGGGGGTTTGTGAGAGAGAAATAGAGGAGAGAGAGGAGAGGCCATGCTGCGTCAAGTGTAGAGGAAGAGCCGAGTGTTTTGGCTGGTCTAGGGTTTATTGAATGGGAGCTATGCAGTTTGTCGAGAAGAGTAGGGTCCTTAGGGTTTTGTTTCTTTTTGGTTCCTGAGAGAGAGAGAGAAGAGCGGGCTCTCGTGCCGTGTCTAGTTTTTTTTGTTGCTTTTTCGTCAATCCATGTTGAGGGGAGAGAGCTTTAGGGTTTGTTCATCTGTCTTGCCGAATGTGTGTGGAGAAGGGGCCGAAGCCGCCCTTAGGGTTTAGTTTAGTGGTGTTTATATAATGGTGAGCTAGGGTTAGGGTTTTGGATGGGTGCGGGGGATTTAGGCTAAAATTAAAGTTTGAAACAGGAATTGACTAAGCAAACCCACGACTAGCTAGCGAATTAAAAATTAACGAGCGATTAATTTTTTGAATTTTCCCTTCCGACAGCCGTTTCCCGCAACTCTCGCGACTTATAGGGTAGTGCCTCCTCATGAGGCTCATCATTGGGCTTTCATGCAAAAATGAAGTGTCTACAGTCGCCCCCACTTTGATGGGACTTGTGCAGTGTGTGACTTTGAACAATCCTATCAAAGTTATGCAATGCATTTTTACTTACCTGGCACGCCAGCTGTCACCTGACTTGCCTGCTGCCTCGAACTGAGGTGATGATGCAGTGGACCTCGATCCTGGGACGCATCCCGATAACTGCAACCGACAACGGGGGCCTCGACCCTGGGACGCATCCCAATACCGCTGACAATGTGGGCCTCGACCCTGGGATGCATCCCAAAAACCAAAGATGCAGTGGGCCTCGACCCTGGGACGCATCCCAATAACTGCAACCGACAACGTGGGCCTCGACCCTGGGACGCATCCCAATACCGCTGACAAAATATGGCCTCGACCCTGGGACGCATCCCGAAAATGATGATGTAGTGGGCACCTCGACCCTGGGCAACTCGACCCGGAACTACAACCGACAACGGGGGCACCTCGACCCTGGGCACCTCGACCCAACACCGCTGACAATAGGGACCTCGCCCTCGAACTGATGATGTAGTGGGCACCTCGACCATGGGCACATCGACCCGGAACTACAACGGGCAACAGGGGCACCTCGACCCAACACCGCTGACAATAGGGACATCGCCCTCGAACTGATGATGTAGTGGGCACCTCGACCCGGAACTACAACCGACAACGGGGGCACCTCGACCCAACACCGCTGACAATAGGGACCTCGCCCTTGAACTGATGATGTAGTGGGTCCTCAACCCTGGGACGCATCCCGGAACTACAACTGATGATGCAATGGGCCCTCGACCCTGGGACGCATCCCGGAACTGCAACCGACAACGGGAGGACCTCGACCCTGAGCACCTCGACCCAATACTGCTGACAAAGTGGGCCTCGCCCTCAAACTGATGATGTAGTGGGCACCTCGACCCTGAACTGGTACTGATGTGGGCTTCGCCCCCAGACTGACACTGATGTGGGCCTCGTCCCAAACTGATATGGGCCTCGCCCTAAACTGATACTAGTGTGGGCCTCGCCCTGGGACTCATCCCCAAGCTGATACTGATGTAGTGGTTCATTCCCGAACTATACTGTATGAGATGGTCCATTCCTGAACCGTTACTGTGAGCTGGTCCATTCCCGAACTGTTACTGTGAGGTGGTCCATTCCCGAACCATGCTGTGAGGTGATCCATTCCCGAACCGTGCTCCATTCTCGGAGTGTCATTCCCGACTTTTGTTCATTCCCGAACTGTGCTCCATTCTCGGAGTATCATTCTCGACTTGTTCATTCTCGAACTCTTCTTCATTTCTCGGATTACCATTCTCGGCTTGTTCTTTCTCGACTTTTCTTTTTCTTCTTCAAAATCTGTGGATACAAAACAAAACAAACACAAAAAGAATGCAAAAAAGCGTTACGTGTATGCCTGCATGCATGGATGAATTTCCTATTCCGTGGGTTAGGTCTTCCACTAGTTCTCCAGACGATTGCTCAGTCTTCTCTCTGGTTTCATGACTCAATATCTTGTTATGTCTCTGATTCGCGATGTTGGAGACTGGTCGCCCCCAGTCTTGGTTTACCTTCTACTCTCCGCTGTTTGTACTTGGTTAAGATGAACCACACGGTGGGGCCTTCCATATCATCATACTATATCACATGCTACGAAATAGTCCCAATAGTTATACATATTATCGTCCTCAAGGAATGCCTAATAATGAAACCAGAGAACATTCAAAACACTCAATGCAACTCAAATCCGAGTTTTGAATAAATGATCTAAGCCAAACTCAAAGTGTGTGTGTGCAAAGGTTCTTTCACAGCTTGATCCTTAAGTAAGCCAACTCAATCATTTCATTTCAAAATCGGGATCGGTGGGTCAAACCAACCTAGATGTCTCAGGTATGCTCTGCGATTGCTTTTCCGTGCTCAATGTTGTATGGCTTTATTTTTCTTTTGTCTCTTTTTTTTTTTTTTAACTTCTTTTTTTCTTTTCTTTTCTTTTTCTTTTCTTTTTTTATTTCCTTTCTCTTTTTTCAACACACCTACCCTTTAAGGTAGCATTTCTCCTTATGGTGGTCCTAATACTCGCCCATGGGTAGCTTCACGCTTATCGGTTATAGGTGGTTCAATTTTTTTTTCTTAGAGACTTTTCTTTTATTTTCAACCATACCACACATCATAACATAAGCAAATCAAGATAAACATCTGAGCAAACGGTCATTCACTGACCCACAATTTCTTCGACTAGTCACTTTTCTAACTACTCAGGTTTTCACTGCTAAGAACCATAATCAAGTGCTTACGAGTCTAACATAGATAAATTAATCAAAGCATCAGATAAAAGCACGTCAAGGGTTTATCGTTTCTATAGTTTCACTCTAAAGCAGTCAATTTCATCATCGGACTTATGTCTAACTATCAAGGATTAAAAACAAACAACATTTTTTTGAAGGCCCCCCAATGGTCTTTCTATCCTTGCAGTAAAGTTTTCTGTTTCTCAATTTCCTTTTCCCCGCAATCCATGTTTGCTAAACTCCTCTGGACAAACCTTTTTTTCTTCTCTAACCCAACAGATATCTATGATGGCTTTTAAGACACGGGTTAACATGATGCATGTATGCATGAGATGCATGCGACATATGAGATATAATATGCATGTGGTTATTAAAAGCATAAAGGGGCAACTTCTATAAGATATACAACTATCGTTCTCATGCGGGTTTATGACAATGACTTTGATTGAACTCCCTCAACCCACTATAGAAACGGTCAACTAATGCACAAATTATACACATCACAAGACATGATTTCAGGGCCGATTCTTCATCCCCAGTGGAGTCGCCAGACTGTGGACAACAGAACCTAGGCGACGCTGTTCTAGGCTCGCGACCTAGTTGGAAAGTATGAAATAACATGGAGTCGCCACCCGGTGTGAACCGGGATAAAGATTTAAGGCCGCACTCACCCCTCGCAAAGGAAGACCTCAAACCGTTGGGTTCGGAATGGTCCCTTACTTATGCCACTTGTAATGAAAAAGATTTGTGCAATAATCTAACCAAGTCTTATGCAGTACATGCCAAATAATTCAGATGACATACAAGTTTGCATACCCATAAACATTAATGGAAACAATGGAAGCATGTTACATTAAAGAGTACAAGATGCGGAAATGGAAATAATAAATAATCAAAGGCAAAAACGTCAATGAATAGATAGCAAATAAAAGGAAGTTGATCAGGCTTATGTAAGTATTTCCCTAGTGGTATGTGGAGTTGTATCCCAAGTACAGACCGCATTACCGTCCATTCGGATCCGGCTATGAAATTTATGTCTGGGTTTCCATCCGATATACCGCAAGGGATAACACGCAAGCCTCAGCACAATGCAATCATTAACCCAATTTGACATACACGAAATATGATAATGCATATGACAATAAATAACCGAAGAGACAATATGCGAAATAACAAGGAAGATAAATGACACAAAACAAAAATACGGAACAATAAAATAACAAAAAACGTAAATTAAATACGAAATAATAAAAGACTAATAATACAAAATAAATGCGGAATAATTAAATATGTGACCAAAGAATTTGGTCGTTCTCAATGTAGAACCTCGCATACCCGGTTGGACGTATTCCACGTCCAACCGAGCATGGCGTTTCCAGGACGACAAAATAAAATATAACAAAAGGTGCCCTCAGGTCTTACCTTTTAAGTAGGTTCTCGAGAGTGCGTTGGGACATCGCCGGAAGGGTTATCGTTTCTACTATTTTCACTGGTTTACTGTTCCACTGTTTTTCACTTGCTCAGGGCTTATGGTTTTAAACTCGGCTGCTCGATCAGGGCTTTAGTTTTAGGAACTTGTTTGTTTGTGGGTTATTCTGATAATTGTTTTTTTATCCACAAAAGAAGTCCCAGCTCCAGCTTCTTGGACAACTGACCGACAAGAACTGCTACGCAATGCTAAACTTGGCCTTCTACTATCCATGCTCTTATCACTACTGATACCCTCGTGAGAACTGGAAGTTCGACATACAACGTTATTTTTCTAGTTACTAATATCAACGGAGCATTTTCTGCACTCCAGCTACTAGCTTCAACAATATTCCCAAGGTGGCCTGTTTCAGCACTATTACTGCGCTTCACACTTGAACCACAACCTTCAGAAGAATTTGATGAACTATTTTGTTCCTTTCTGTGGAATCCCTCTCTCAGGTGAATCACTGTACTCTGCAAGGCATCTCTCCTAGCAGCTAAAGGGTTTGTAACTGACAAATGACGAGAAACTGCTGCACCTAATAGGACAGAGGCTACACTGCATAACTAATACGATGTCCTATGTACCAATAATGCTCTCCAAAATAAATAAGGAAACCCCGAGATGTTCCGGCAACAAAAATAGCTCCAATAAGATTTTTAAGAAGCTGACACCCATACAAGCATGCCCCCATGTTCCAATCAAGAGGGATAACAGCCGTTGATGTAATTGCTCTAAGCCATTCTGCCTCATTTGTAGTTAGACCATATAAAATAGAATAGACAAGAACTACAAGTGATCTAGCATAGAGAAGTCCAAGATGTGAAGCCCTACTCGATTGTCGAAGATGTAACTCATTGGGAGCAGGTGGCTCTGGTAAACACGCCAAGGGACCCATCTCTATACCATCAGGATAAGCAAATTTGTAATCCCTCCGCACATACTCATCTACATCTAAGCCCTTCCCATTAAAAACCATTCGATAAATAAAGAGCGTGTTGATTGCTAAGGCAATTGCTGATACACTAAAAAAGAAACCAGAGGGTGAATATCTTTCAGATGCATGTGAACCAGCTATAACGTACAAGGAAGTAAGCTCATATGCACAGAGCAGGGACGTGTGAGTCTTGTGGCAGAGTGTGAAGGGTGCTACTGCCGTGAATCAAGCAAAGACGTGTGTCTTTGTGGCAGTGTATCTTATTGAGAAAGAGAGAGCAAGCAGATTCTCTTTGTTGTGAATGAGGAGATAGATCTAGGGTTTTTTATTATTTTCATTGGCTGTGGGGGTTTATTTTGCTGTGTGAGGCTGAATGAAATTGCCTTATGTCACTCTAGGGTTTGGGTTTATTCTTGTTCTTGTTCGGTTAAGGGGGTTTGTGAGAGAGAAATAGCGGAGAGAGAGGAGAGGCCATGCTGCGTCAAGTGTAGAGGAAGAGCCGAGTGTTTTGGCTGGTCTAGGGTTTATTGAATGGGAGCTATGCAGTTTGTCGAGAAGAGCTTTAGGGTCCTTAGGGTTTTGTTTCTTCTTGGTTTCCTGAGAGAGAGAGAGAAGAGCGGGCTCTCGTGCCGTCTCTAGTTTTTTTTGTTGCTTTTTCGTCAATCCCTATTGAGGGGAGAGAGCTTTAGGGTTTGTTCATCTGTCTTGCCGAGTGTGTGTGGAGAAGGGGCCGAAGCCGCCCTTAGGGTTTAGTTTAGTGGTGTTTATATAGTGGTGAGCTAGGGTTAGGGTTTTGGATGGGTGCGGGGGATTTAGGCTAAAATTAAAGTTTGAAACAGGAATTGACTAAGCAAACCCACGGCTAGCTAGCGAATTAAAAATTAACGAGCGATTAATTTTTGAATTTTCCCTTCCGACGTCCGCTTCCCGCAACTCTCGCGACTTATAGGGTAGTGCCTCCTTACGAGGCTCATCATTGGGCTTTCATGCAAAAATGAAGTGTCTACACTAATCTAGCACTATATTATGTATCAACAAATTGTATTTATTTACTTGGGTTTTTTGTGCATTGGATTTGTCCTCTGGGAAATATCAAATATAATTATCATGAGATATGGCATGGATATCTAAAGGGAGGGTTATGTATGGACGAGGTGGCTATCAATTCTCAAAGGCAAAATCATCTTCTCCTAAAGATTTCCTTAAGATTTTTTTTAGAGAAGAAGAAATTTCAGTTGCAGACTTCATTATTTCCAGTTCGTCCACTTCACCTTGGAGACGCCAGCTTATGGCATCTGACAATGAGGATCTGGTATCACTTCTCCAGTTTATCAACGGCTGTACACTCAAGTCTAATAGTGTGGATTCGATAATCTGGTTAGGCAGCCCCAATGGTTCTTTTTCTGGCTGTTGCTGTTATGAAACTCTTATTGTGAACCCAAACTCTCTTCAAACCTGGCAGTTCTAATTTATTTGGAAGAGTGTTGCCCCTAAAAAGGTTCAAATATTTTGTTGGATTTTCATTCAAGGAAGAATTCAAATGAAAGAATTCCTCTTCCGAAGAGGTATCATCGATGTCAATTCCCTCTGATGTATTCTCTGCAATGATGACCTTGAATATGTTAATCATCTTCTGTTCTCTTCCGCGTTTTCTTGGTGGATTTGGTCGTGATTTTTCAATTGGTGGGGACTTAGCCCGGTTTGTTCTAGTATCCATCTGACTTTATTCACTCTCTTGAGTTCTTATGCTTGAATAATAAGTAGTGTGATTTTTTTGAATCTTTTTTCATGGTGGTTTGTTGGTCCATTTAGATATAAATAAATCTTCGGATCTTTAAGAATGTATCAAGCGGATCTCTCCCTATTTGCTTTAAAATTCTTAAGCTCATCTTCAGATGGTTATCCTCTAAGCATGAAGACTTTGAGCAATCCGTTGCAGATTTAGTTCGTTTCCCATCTTCTGTTAAATCTTAAGCTTACATTTAGTTTTTCTCTAGTTTTTATCTAGTTATCCCTTGTACTTAGGGGTGGCAAAACGAATCAATGAATCGAATCCTAAATGAATCGAATCAAAATATGATGGATTCGTATTCGATTCGTTTATTAAGTGAATCCTAATATCAGGATTCGTATTCGATTAGTTATGATATTATTCAATAACATAATTTACCAAAATTTATTTACATTAAATTTTCATATATATATAAATATGAAATATGTAATTAATATATTTACTAAAAATATCTCACCAAATATAGACAATATTATTTTTTCTATGGTAATTAACTATAATTTCTCGAATATTAAACGAATCGAATCGAATTGACTCATTTATTAAAAGAATCAATTTTTCCAAACTCGTATTCACTTTAAAGTGAATCGAATCGAACGAATAAACGAATCTTAACTCAAATTACCACCCCTACTTGTACTTGTTTTGTAATGCCGTTTGGCAAAACTTTTATTTGGACTCATTTTTTATGAGTCGTGTTATGATTAATATTAGCTTCCCCTCTTTTATCAAAAAAAAAAGTGATAAGATTGATATGTAAAATAAAATAGACTGGTAATAATTTTGAAAATCTTTTGTATTTTCCAAATTTCCTAAAAAAATTAGTGGAGCACTGATAATTTATGAAAATTTTAAATGGTTAATAATAGCAGACGAAAACCATGAAAAATTATTCCAAGGAAATTGGACACCAAAATACTAGTTGAGTTTGAAAATCATGCAAACCTCGATATGAATGTATCGTTTGGTGGAGAATATTGATTGATAATATAAGTTGTTAGTGACATATTTTCATGATGGATTTTGATAATTCAACACTAGAAGTCTTCGACGCACATTAGCGAGACATTAGAAAACGATATCGAAGACATTAGTGTAATATCCCGAGTTTTTCGGAACACTGTTGGAATATTTCCGAATTAAAGATAAGGATTTGAATCGGTATGGTAATAAAAAATCAGAGTTTTTGTGTTGGAAAATAGTTCTGAATATTTTAAAGTGAAGCTTGGTCGTGTTGGAAAACGCGTGGTTTCGAGAACCAGTTACACGATTTCTGATTTTATCATTCTACGCGTATAAAATTCTTGCTTCGGCTATAACATTTTCAAATGAACTCCGATCGAGTTGATTCTTGACCATCAGACTCGTTTTTCCGAGACGAACAACTTTCATGTTGAACACCTTTCGAAATTTACATCAGAAAGGCTTCAAAAATATGAAATTTCTAGAAAATTCCATGACAGGGGCTGAATGAAATTTTTGGGGGTCATATTGTAATTTTCAGGAAGATTTCTATAAATACCCCAAGGTTTTCTGAAATCACAAAAATGGAAAAGCTACTAAATCTCTCCTACTTGCACCCTCACCCCCAAAATTTCTCTCCACCGATTTTTGCTTGCGTCGGCCACACTCTAGCCACCAACGGCCGGCAAACCACCCCAGAAAGATGCGCTGGATCTCCCCCATCCTCCAGCTTCCGGTGGCCGGCCAAGGGACGCCAGAATCCGGCGATATGACGTGAAGAAGGTGCGGTAATGGGTTGTTTGATCCCGACTCTTCGCTTCATTTCAGGGCCAAGCCACCCGCTAAATTGAAGCTCTCAGAGAGTATTACATGTTAGCGGTGACAGATTTTTTTTCCGTGCACGCTTGCATGCTAAACGAGGAAAGAAGGTTCGTGTGAACAGTAACCCATCGGTGAACAGTAGCTCTAATCGGAATTCTGTCAATTCCAACGCGTTCGTGAGATCATTTAGAGTCCGTATATGCCTCGAAATCTCGGTAAGACCTTCCGGTAAATCCGTAAATTTCAAGTTTATAGTTAAATATTCGGATGTATCCAGTAGCTTTGTAGCGTAGAGTATTGATATAAATGGAATTGATTGAGTATTAGTACATTGAATATGAGTATTTGGTATAATCCGAGTGATAACGGAAAGAGTTTGATCGATCCGATAGAATATGTTAGTTTCCGATAAAAGTGGTTTTTGGATATAATGATGTGTTTCGATTTTAATGTTAGTTATTAGTTATTTATGATATTATAAACATGTTTGGATAAATCCGGGTAGGTTCGAAGGGTTCGGAGCCCTTCCGTAGCGTTTGAGGAAAATTTTTCGGAAGATTTTCCAAAAACGCGTAAATTGAGAATTTAGGTGAGCTAGCAACTTGGAATTTTTTGTAATGGTATTTTAAGATTATTGAAACCACTCTTAATTTGGTTATTCCGGAAAGATCCGGGATTTTGTCGTAGTTTAGTCAAGAATACCGTAAATCACGATTCTGACGATGTTTTGTCACTTATTTTGGCAGACTTGATTAGAACCTGGAGTGCTCACGAAGCCAGGTAAGTAACTCATGCAATGAGTACTTGAATAATTTATTGATGTTTTAAATATATATGATTGACATGTTTAGGTTAAGACGAGAATGGATAAGAGATGTTCTTGAAAACATAGTTCGAGGTTAAACGTAGTAAAGATAAACGACCACAACAAGTATGGAACTTTGTTACTGATATGATATGAAATAAAGTATGAAATGAGCTCAATGTTTGTTTGAATGTATGGATGTATGAAAGTGTAAGAATCAATAATGATACGTATATGTTATATCAATATATAAGTATATAAGCATGTATACGAATATGCATATGATGTTAAAATATGTATGGATTGGATATACGGAATCAGTAAATGGAACAAATCATGTTTTCTAAATTGGTATAAGCTAAGCTCTTTAATGGATAAATTACGTATGCAAATGGATATGTTTATAAATGAATGTTTCCTATAAGAATTCTAGAGATAAAGTGCATTTAATTGAAAAGTAAAACACAGTTAGATTGTTAAAGCCTATAGTATCGGAATTTGAAGTGATAAGTATGTTCATATGTTTGATGTATATACGTATGTATATCGGATGATAAACAATGTTTGACATGTATGTGTTGTGTATGTGAGATTGTGTCATGTGATATGTATACACATGTGTATCTTAATTGGTTGATAATCTCGTGTTGTAGTAATCAGGCTGGTTAGGAATCCGTTCGGACTATATTCATCTCATACCTATTTTAAAAATAGGTAATGAGTCTCGTACAAGCATTGTGTGCATAAGCTAGCCTTATATGTGTGTTGTATGATTATGTGTTTTGTGATGAATTGGTTATTATGTGTGCTTCGTGGTTGGTTGTACGATGATTATACGTATGTCTGAGTGTATGTACGTGTATGATAGAACTCGTAACATATACAGATAGTGTATGCTTATGTAAAATGAATGAATGATTTGAAAACTGATGTGAATATCATATGTTTTAAAGCTTGTTTGATAAGTTATATTGGTACGAATGTATGTGTAAGAATTCTGAAAGTGTGTTTGCATGAATATAGGAGAAAGATGTTATACATATGCGTAAATGCATATAAATCCCGAATGTAAAGCTATTGTAAGGTTATCGTGATTAAAGTAAGTGAAAGAAAGTTGTAATCAAATTGAAGAAAGCTTACTGGATTTGCCGTTTTGATAATATTTCAAAGATGGATATTTGTGATAAAAGTATATATGTATGATTTCACGTGTCATGTGATTGAAGTGAATTTGATATTAAACGATATACTCCATGGCATTAGAGTTTTTTTTTTCATGCTTAGGATGTTTTGATTTTTAGATTGACACATATATATATATAAACAGATATGAGATTTTGCATATGTAATAGATAAAGGGTTAGTTAAAAGCTGAATTTGTAATTTGGTAATGTTGAAAAGTTTCTAATATGCTTAACTTTATGTTTTGTTGGTTGTATGAGCATGGTTACTTACTGAGTTTTATAATTCACACCAAACCAGTTTGCTAGTTTTACAGGTTGGCTACCAGATGGGTCAGTCAGTTCTGCTTTGAAAGTCATGCTAGAGACGTGGATCACCCAAGCGGCAGTCACCCTTGCAAGTGTCCTGGGAAAAGTTTTAGAAGATTAGGATATCTGATTTATTGTTTTATTTATCGTGCTGAGCACGTGGTTTGTATTAATAAGTTAAAGTTTTGATTGTTTATGAAATGGTGGGCACATAGCCCTTGAATGTTGATAGATAATGTGGGCGGAGCCCTTAGGATATGATTTTGATGAGATTTGTGTGGACCTGAGGTCCTTTTATTTGTTTGGAGTATTCTTGGATTGCCTTTGACGCTGGATTGCGATCCAGGTTGTCCGGTTTTAGGATACATCATGCCGGATTTTTATAAATTTAGAGGCTTATGGAGATGGGTCAATCCTGTCTCCTGCCGGTAGCATCCTACCTCTGGTGGGGTGTTACAGTTGTGGTATCAGCAACAGATGTAAAAGACAAGTTTCAAACGAAGAAAATCTTGTATGGTCTTAGTTTAGGTCTCTATTTGTAAAGTGAATTGTTTACTTAAGTATCTAAGCTCATAAAACACATGCACATTCATATAGATGCATTAGGGTCATGTGTAAAATATTTTAGACCTTCAAATCCTGCATTTTGGCACATAGATCGGCATACCGATCACCATACCGGTCTATGCTCTGTTTTGCAAGCTCTCCGGAACCGATATGAAGTATACCGGTCCCATACCTAAGCTTATTTTGTTTTGTATATTAATTAGAAACTTGCAATTAAGCATTATATTGTGTTAGAGAAAATTAACCTAAGCTTAATCGGTAAAGGTACAAACTTTATAGTGTAAAATAGGCAAAAAATTTTATTTCCGCATTATTAGGCCATAACTCAATTCACCCCCTCCTTGGGTATATAGAGTTTGTTTGTTGTATGCTTGTAGGTAATTTCATAAGTTAATTAAAAATATTGGATTGATAATATAAGATAACTTATAAGCTCACCAAACTTTATATCAATCACTACATAAATATTAGCCGGAAAAACCACGATTTAATATTGAGTTGGGTTTGTTCTAAATAGTGAATCAACAGTCTAAAAATAAGTATGACTCATTTGGGTCTATATTAGAAAAACATGACAATTAATTCACTATTTAATACAAACTCAACTCATTACATAATCCTAATTCTTAAAAATAAAGAGATTAGCAACGTTTCTGCTCTTCTTTTTATTGACATAACGTTATTATAGGACTAAACAGATCTGACTGTGGCATATGGATTCCATTGACAAAATAACTTCTTGAATTATTCACTCTTTCTTTTTCTTCTTATTCACTTAAAATAGATCATAAATAAATAAATAAAAGCGTACTGAAGAAATTAAGCGCCTCATCAGTTAAATTATTGGACAAGGTCATCAAACATTCTAAAAAGTCAGCATGAAAATTAGATCAGCAATAAATCTAAACAAGTAATGATAATTTTGACAAGAATGAAGAGAGAGAACATGTGAATAGAATTTGTTGAACAAATCCTAGCCATGCATTCATGTATCCTAGCAAACGTTTGATTTGCTCAAAACACGGCAAGCAGCAATTAATCATGGAATCATTAATGTAATCTTTGGTATTAAATTTTGTGAGCTCATAAGATGATTTATACTTTAAATACAATATTTATAAATCGGTTGATATTCTTATTAATATTTTCTATCAAACAGTGGCTAAGATTATCTGTTTTTGGGAGGATTAAATATTATGTTATTATGTTTCTCTATTACTATCAACACATCATCAAGAGGCCTTAGATTTATATTCCATCTATTTATTAGAAAATATGCTAAATATGAAACTAAAACTCGATTTATTATCTCTGTAACGAAAAATAACCGTTAACAAAATATAAAGCTCATTTTTGACTCATTTTTTTCTTCGAAATATATCAATTAATTTTAAAACATATGGTTTCTATACTAATAATATGTATTGTTTTTGCTTGAAAGAATTTATATTTTGAGAAATATTTAGTTTTGAAATTTAAAATTACAAAAAAATGAATAAAATAAATTGGTACGTATACTCACGCGCCTTTATTGTTTCTAAAATTTGGTGAAATGCAATCGATTCCTTTGTGCAGGAGAATCAATTTTACACTAGGTGGATAAAATCTATTTTTTTTTTAGCTCTGAATTAAATATAAATGTGGGTTTGATTTTTATCCTTTTTAATATATCTCCTAATAACAGAAAATACACGATCAAATGTTTTAAATAAAAGACGTAGTCGAATATTCTTCCCATGCAACCATGTCTCCACGTACATGTGTTTGATTTCCTCGAAAGACACAGACAGCAGCAAACATAGACTGAAGACTTGGCCATTTTTGGAGACAGCTGGAATAAATTGTATTAAAAAATAATAATGTACAAGTTTTAGGTTCTTTGTTATTATTATACATGAAGAGCCGCCATCGTGAACCAAACAAAATGTGTACTATGTCAACGAGATAGCAGTATAAATAATGTGCGAGCCTCGAGCTATTCTTACATCTTTCAAAATCAATCGAGCTTTTTAGTCATCAAACAAACAGCGGCAAAAACATTACATGGCTTCTGTTTATCTCAGGAATTATACATATGCAGCATCAATCTTGTTGTTGTGTCCATATTATTGATCATCTCTGGGCAATGTGGAGCACAGCTCTCTTCAACATTCTACGATGGCACATGCCCAAATGTCCTGAATACAATCAGGACAGGTATTAGAACAGCTGTTTCACGAGATCGAAGGATGGCAGCTTCCCTCATTCGTCTCCATTTTCATGATTGTTTCGTTCAAGGTTGTGACGCTTCCATTTTGTTGGATCCTTCCTCCTCCATTGATAGCGAGAAAAATGCACTTCCGAATTTTAAATCAGCTAGAGGTTACGAAGTCATAGATAGTGTCAAGTCTCAGCTGGAGAATATTTGTCCTGGTGTTGTTTCATGTGCTGATATTCTTACGGTTGCAGCTCGTGATGCTTCTTTTGTTGTGAGTCAATCAATTCAATACTCTGCTAATTATTTATTTACGTAAATTAATCATGCATATATATATGTAGCTTATAATTAATTAAAATTGAAAAATACTGCAGGTAGGTGGACCATCATGGACAGTTAAGCTTGGTAGAAGAGACTCCACAAGTGCAAGCAGAAGCTTAGCTGATAGCACACTCCCTAGCTTTACAGATCCATTGGACATACTTATTTCCAACTTCGCTACCAAAGGTTTGAATGCAAGAGACATGGTTGCCTTTCAGGAGCACATACAATTGGGCAAGCACAATGTGCCTTTTTCCGTGATAGGATTTATAATAATCAAACCAATAACATCGATGCTGGTTTTGCTAGCACTCGAAGACGCCAGTGTCCCTCTAATGGTGGTGACAGCAATCTTGCAGCACTTGATTTGGTGACACCCAATTCATTTGATAACAACTACTTCAAGAATCTCATTCAGAAGAAGGGACTTCTTCAATCAGACCAAGTTCTCTTTAGTGGTGGATCCACTGACTCCATTGTTGATGAATACAGCAAAAATCCTTCCAAATTCAAATCTGATTTTGCAGCCGCCATGATCAAGATGGCTGATATCACTCCTCTCACTGGCTCTGCTGGACAAATACGAAGGGTTTGCAATCTCGTCAACTAATTAATTATATGAGTTCTCGGATAGTTAAATAATTTCTCTCAATTTATTCTCAATTGTTTCATATTTCAATTCCTTGATTTATTTTTCTGTAATAAATTGTAAATGTATATGTGAATATCTATTTTCAGCTGCCCTAATATTCTAATTATCTTTTTCAATTATGGATAGTGAATTTTTAAAGAGTGCGGCACTAGTTGCATCACACTTCTTAATATTTATCTCCAATAACTACCCATTGTAGTTTTGTGATGGAGAAATACATACCATTAAATTGTGATGGAGAAATACATCCATTAAAAGCCTACATACATCTTTTATCATCGCCAAAATTAGCATAATTCTTCTAATATTGACAAAACTGATCGGAACCCTTTGATTGTTTGAACTAACCAAAATCCCTTGTCGTTTAACAACTCTCTTAATTTTATTAATAGCATATGAATATATTTGGAGAAATTCTTTGGTAACAGCGATACGAGTGTCGCGACACCCCCATTATTAATAAACATATGATATGTATATTTGTATTAAGTATAACTACTATTATATTTAATATTTTAACACGTGACAAAATATAATTGGGATGTCTGATGTGGTAACACTGTTGTATTTTATAATTTTCTTTATATTGGTGATTGATTAGAGATAAAGCCTTTACGAAGAATTTTAAGAGGACTCTATTGTAGGAAAAATATATATATACCATGTACTAATAGTATCACGTCATCAATATAATAATTCAATAATATATCGCCACTCGTGTTAAATAGTAAAAAAAACTAAATAAATGGTAATTTTATTTAACACAACTCCTAAATGTTATTGATATTCCTCATTGCAATTAAAAATTGGGTCTATATATTACATTCATCTCTTAAGTCCATGTGACATACTCACAAAGTGGTTCTTTACTCCTAAGTATAAGAGTATCGAAGTAATAAAATAACCCGGTAAGTTCGGGGTAGATCCACATATAATAGATTTAGTAAAATAAAATAATAATTCGAGTGAAAATAAAAAGACTGAATTGTTTGAAGTGATAGACAATTTTAAATTGTACTGCAACAATAAAATAGAATGCTAGGTTATGGGATCCACTATTGATATTTCAAATATAGAGAAATCTCATTTTTTATAATATATAAATTACCATTATTACCTAGTTAATTTACTTCAGGAATTAATTATGCCAAAACATAAAAAAAACCAGCCATAAAAACAGTGATAACATTTGTCTATAACAAGTCCAGTTAGGTATTTTTTTGTGGAAAATTACAAGTCCAGTTAGGTACTCAATTATGCCAAATATATAAAATCAGTCATAAAGGCGGTCACAAAGTTTGTCAATAATTTGTTCAGATTTAAATTACTGATGAAAACCTGTCTGGAGCAAAGCCAGACAAACCCACAAGAGATTGTTATCCACGCAACTCATGTGAACCCCGCAGGAACAAAGCCTGTGAAACCCACAAAAGATTGTTATAAGCGCCCAGGAAAGCATAACGAGGTTTGGAGATTAGAAACCCGTGAAGAACAAAGCCTCACGAACCCCTAATTGCTTGAAACGCCACAAAGGACAGCAACCCCTTTGATAAGTTTTTTTAAGAGAATCCACCCTTCCATGGTTAGCCATCACAGCCTCACCACCAATGTGTCTAACGGCAATATTAATTTTTTTTTTGTTAAAACATTCATCCATTTTATTAATGAAAAGCTTATTTAAATAGTACAATGGAAACCCTAATTGTAATATGTTAAAAAAACCCGAAATAACCCTAGGTAATAATCTTTATTACAAATAAAATATTGAGCCCCTAACATTTGGCCCACTATAGAATAAACACCAATATTAAAACCTAGGGCCCCTAACAGTCGGCCCACTCTAAAATAAACACTAACATTAACCCCCTCTAGGAGGCATTCGCTTGTATATTTTCGACCCCTTTATTGCAAAATAACTTGAATGGATTATTAGGCTTCATCCTTGGATGCTTGGATCCATACTTCGAGGCTTATTTTCTTGATGCTCCTTGTATCATATCATTCTCCCCTTCTTTAAGAAGATTCGTCCTCGAATCTTTAAGGTCAATCTATAATGCCCAAACACTTTATCTCTAACCAAATCTGATTTGTCTTTCTGTTCTTTTTTTTTTGTGGCCCATGATTTGTGTTATTTTTCCACAGCCCACATTTTTTTTCTTCTTTTTTTTTTTGAAATTTTTGAATCCAACACATGCAGGATGACAAAAGAAAAAGAAAGAAAAGAAAAAAAAAATAATTAACAGAAACAGGACTCAAAGAAAAGAAAAATTAAGAGAAAATAGGACTCAAAGAAAATAAAAGAAAAAATTTAACGGAAACATGACTCAAAGAAAAGAAATAAAATTTAACAGATTCATGACTCAAAGAAAAGAAAAATTAATAGAAACATGACTCAAAGAAAAGAAAAGACAAAAAAAATTAAAAGAAACAGAACTCAAAGAAAAGAAAAAAATTAACAGAAACGAGACTCAAAGAAAATAAAAAAAAATTAACATAAACAAGACTCAAAGAAAAGAAAAAAAGGAAAAAAAATTAACAAGACACAAACTATAAGATATAACCTGCTCTGCAACCAAAGCTCTGAATACCAACTGATGAAAACCTGTCTGGAGCTAAACCAGACAAACCCACAAGAGATTGTTATCCACGCAACTCCTGTGAACCCCGCAGGAACAAAGCCTGTGAAACCCACAAAAGATTGTTATGAACGCCCATGAAAGCATAACGAGGTTTGGAGATTAGAAACCTATGAAGAACAAAGCCTCACGAACCCCTAATTGCTTGAAAGGCCACAAAGGACAACAACCCCTTTGATAAGTTTTTTTAAGAGAATCCACCCTTCCATGGTTAGCCATCACGGCCTCACCACCAATGTGTCTGACGGCAATATTAATTTTTTTTGGTTAAAACATTCATCCATTTTATTAATGAAAAGCTTATTTAAATAGTACAATGGAAACCCTAATTGTAATATGTTAAAAAAACCCGAAATAACCCTAGGTAATAATCTTTATTACAAATAAAATCTTGGGCCCCTAACATTTGGCCCACTATAGAATAAACACCAATATTAAAACCTAGGGCCCCTAACAGTCGGTCCACTCTAAAATAAACATTAACATTAACCCCCTCTATGAGGCATTCTCTTGTATATTTTCAACCCATTTATTGCCAAATAACTTGAATAGATTATTAGGCTTCATCCTTGGATGCTTGGATCCATACTTCGAGGCTTATTTTCTTGATGCTCCTTGTATCATATCACTTACCCTCTCATATAATATGTGGTAAAGTATTAATTGTGTCAATCAATATGATATTGTCTACAACGAATCAAGACATTCGCAAATATAAGAGTAGATTAAATATTAGTCTTCAGATTACAATTCATTTATTATAATATAAATAATATTAATTTATATTCTCATATTAAGAGTTTCACCTTTTACCATAACATGATAAAATTAGTTAATCATGCTTTGAATAAAAACATGCATAATTTTATTAATAAAAAAAAATTATAACAAATCATAAAAAATAAAACATATAAGAGCTGGAACTCCATAAATTTTCAGAGAGAAAACTATGGAGCATACTGAGGAATTAGGGTGTTGAACACCTCTATTTATAGCAAGAGGTGTTCAGAACCTCATTTTTTGATAATTGCATCGCATTTAAAATGCGATGCAATTATCAAATGATGGGTCAATCTATCGAAATGTGGATTGGTCATATTTATTTATTTATTACTTTTTTTTTCTTCTTTTTCTTTTTATCTTTAAGAATTACATATAGCACACTTTGGATTTTTCATCAATTTCGGCCTTAAAAACCTCAGAATTAGAAAATCTTATAATGAGTAAAATTGTAGATATTTGAGTCAAAATACGAAAATTGTAAAGAGTAAAATACGGAACTGGAATTGTCTCAATCCGATATCGGAGTACAAAATTATGGCCAAAATACGAAAAGTGCGCAAAGTTTGGATTTTCGAAATCGTACACTGTTAGAATGCCCTTTAAAGTTTATGGCCTCCAAAATTCAAATGTCACGTCTATTTTTTTAGTTATGTATCCAAATTATTATTTCACCAACATAATAAATAAAAATAACAATAAAAATATATAAAATATAGATTTAACTATTATTTCACAATTGTGTTAAATTAAGGGGATTAATGAAACTATAATTGTGATATAATTACTTTCTCTTAATTAAATGTACACTTTTTAGTGTTCATCACACCTCCCGACCAACTTATTACTAGTCCATAGTAATTTAAGCGAGAACTAAACAGACAAATTCTTATCCAATTTAGTAATTATTTTATTTTTTCCTGAATTATTAAATAAGTAAATTCTTATGTATTTTTTACCCTTCTTCTATATACAAATAAGACAAAGTAACAATCAATTCATTGTGCCCACAATATTCATCAGTCTTGCTGAAAAGAGAGTAATATTTTGTCCTAAAATTATATTAGAGTTCACACTTTTTTGGCAATTAGAGTTTATTTATAAACAAAAATAGTTTTTTTAATAATATATCTTAAATCCTTATAACGAGCTTTGAGCCAGTGTCTCTCAAACCAGTTGGCTTTAGGCCACTAGGTGTTAAGACACCACTACAGACTTAATTGCTCGGATTTCAGATTTAAAAAAGAAGAAGTGTCTGATTTCCTTAACCTTTATCTTAATCCTTGTAACGAGTTTTGAGCCAGTGACTCCCAGACCAATTGGTCTTAGGCAACTAAGTGTTAAAACACCCATACGGACTTAATTACTCGAGTTAGAAAGGCTATGAAATCGAACTTATTCACACACTTTTTTTTACAAACTCAAGTTGTACCATTTTACCCAAACAATCACTGCTGGCTGAGGCAAGATGTTCGATTACTAAGTAAAAGTTTGATTATTATAACTATCATTTTTTTAAACTAACTCAAGCTCTACCGTTTTACGTGAACAATCATTCTTTGCTGAGGCAATATGTCCGGTTACTAAGAAAAAGCTTGGTTAGTTTTTTTTGGAATAAAAACACAAATTCCACTGCCTTTTGGTGCTATCTCTAACAAACTAGATAACTAAATATTACAAAATTTTCATTTACAACCCACGATCATATGTTACCGTGTATGTTGATGATACTTGTCAAATGAGCATATGGAAATCAAACTTTAATCAATATTATGGAGAATTCACAAATTTGAATGATTAAAAAAAGGAATGAACAAAAATAATTTGTTACGAATTACATTGAGATGCATCTCAGGAGTGAAAACTCCTTACACTGCCATCTCTGAACAACAATTCTACTTGATTAGTCAAAAATTTATTGTTGATTTGTGTTTAGTTTTTTTTTTTTTGAAAAAAAATACAAAAGAAAAATCAACACAAAAATATTTTTTACACACAATATAACAATAAAACAAAAACAACATGATTTTTTTTTTTAAAACAACAACACAAAAATAAAAATATTTTTTTACAAAAAGAGAAACACAAAAATTGGAAACTATCCAGTCAACTATCACATCCCCCCAATTAAATTGAGACATTGTCCCCAATATCTAAATAAGAAGAAGTAGAGTTTAGAAGATATTGTTTGGTTATTGTGGAAAAGACAATTGAATCAACAAACACTACTATATAAAAAAAGGTTACATATTAAGATTGAAGTCCATTATACGTTTCTGCCACGATCGTTATCTGACCAGTCCAACTTAGAAAGAATTAGGTCGATTTTTGGTTCATAGGCTAACAGTTGGTTAATTAATTCAGCAGTTTTTCCCGCCGTAAGAACAATATTTTTTACCGGTTTCGAAATAAACCCATGTCTTTTATCATCCTCAAGATTTTTTTTTGGAATCATTTAAAATCCCGCCGC
>SKCR01022475.1:0-35068 GCA_019454045.1 Zanthoxylum bungeanum
GTGGCACAACGGCATAGTTCTCATATATTTGGGTATAGGATACTCACGCAAGTGTAATAGGAGGTTGTGTTTTACCGATGGTACGGGAAACAGCTTCGCTCTGGATAGACCCCCTCGGAATTCCATTGGTAGTATGACTATGTGTCTATGGAAGTCCGAAATCAGGGTAGGTGTATTTGGTCTTAACTTGAGACTTTCACCGCTAATACTTGCGACAATCAATATACTTTGGTTGAGGTCGTCCAGGGCTTTAACAAGTTCTGCGGCACGTAAGTCAAATCAAGCGTCAAATCGCTAATCACATCAAGCGTCAAATCAATGTCACTTTGAGTGATGTGACAAAGTGTCACTTGATTTGAGTGATTGATGTAGTAGTTGAAAAGCAACTTTTGCTTTTTGCTTTTTTGACTTTAGCATTTAAGGAAAAGTAAAATATTTGGTAAATGGTTTTTATTATTTTTGGAAAATATAAAAGGCCAAATATATTTTATCTTTTCATCTCTCTCTCTTTCTTTTTACGATCTCCTTCTTCCCTCTCTTTTCTTCCTTCTCTTCTCACAGTTTTGAATCGTTTTTCTCCTCAAATTTTCTGGTATGACCGAATCAAAAGGAGAAGCAAGGAAGATGAAGAAGTGCTAGCACACCTTGGGTTATACTATGGTGATAGGGAAAGGAATTTATGAGCTTGGAACCATTTTTGGAGCTTGAAGCTTGGAGCTTCAATGGAGTCTTTAGTGGCCGATTTTTGGAGCATCAAAACAGCCCCCAACCGAGCTCTCCACTGCTCAACAGCAGCTCAAAACCGAGCTTCAATAAGGAGCAAAATGGATTTTGTTCTTCCTAGCATCAAACCATTCAATGTGAGTATGTATTCCGCCTTACTCCTTGAAGTATTCATGCGTTTTTTCTTGCTTGTTTCATGATCTTGGGACCTAATTAGAAACCAACAATGGTATCCATGAGCTTTGATCAAGCATGAAAAAGTTAGGGTTAAAATTGGGCAAAACGAATTTGGGTAAACTTGATTTTGAGCATATTTTGTGAAATTAGATGAATGAGAATGCTTAAAGTATGTTTAATTTAAGATTGATTGGATCAATTTATTGAAATTGTGTTTGGAACAAATTTCCCCAAATTGCTTATGTTGGCCGAAAATGATGAACCCTAAATCTCTTGGTAATTTTCTATTTTTTGATCATTGGATGACTTAAAACAATTGGGTAATGTTAATTTAAAGTTCAATTGGATTGAATTTTGATTTGGAACAATTTTCCCTTTTAAAGTAGGCTTGGCCGAATTCTTGAACATTTGAAATTCATTGTGTTTTTTGATTTTAATTCATTGGATGAGTTGAATTGATTTGGGAAATGATGATTGTGGATTCAATTGGATTGAAACCGAATTGGATTGGAAAAACCCCCTAATTGCCGAGAATAAAGTAGCATGTAATGGGTTTGATTTTGTTAAAATTGTGTTGGACACTATTTGATATTAAAGTGCATGATTAATTATGCTAATTGATGTTTTAGAAATATTAATTGGGTGGTTAATTGTGTATTACACTTAGGTTAATTAATTATGGAATTTGGAATTTTATAAGTTAATTAATTTGGGCTTATTTTGGAAATTGGGCCTTAAGGTTGTAATTGGGCTTTTGGGCTTTGTTGTACAAAGTTGAGTTTAGGCCAATTTGGTTGGATCCAATTGGGCCCAAAACCGCATCCAAAAGGTCCAATTATGACTTAATGGACCTTAATTATTTAATTGGGCTTAATGGGCCAAAATTAATTTAAAGGCTTATGGGGTAACTCCCAGATTGGATTTTGGTTATTCGGTTTGATCCGAGTTGACCAAAAGTGCACGCCTTAAGAAATTAATTAAAAGCACATTGGACTTTAATTAAATAAACATTAGATGTTAATCGGGCTTTGAGACCCGTTGCGATTGAATTTGGAATTTAAATCGTAAAGGTTCGTTAATAAAAGTGTAATATTTAATTTGAAATAAATATGAATTAAAATTAAATGCGTATTAAATTGGATTTAATTATGTAGTTTAATTTAATTCAAGAATTCGTACTTTGAGTACTTATTCGCAAAAACGAGTTTGGCTCGAGCAAAAATCAAATCGTTGTTTGAACATTGGATGATCACTAATTATCAGATTAATTAATTGGATTAGATTGATTAATAGCATGCTTGTGTGAATACATGGTTGCGATGCATGAATAATGTATATTAGATGGATATTAGTCGGGTGGGACAATTTTAGAAATTGTAATAAATTTGATTTATTAATTGGACCTGCGTGTCCAGCCTTATCACCTCTATTCTCATTGTATTTCTCTTCTCACCTATTCCCCTCAATGTAAATGAGGTTTCTTTAGAAGTGTAGTGTAACGGGTAGAAGTAAATACATGTGCTAGCTGGAGAGAGAAAATGAGAGATTTGATCTAGGATCAATGTAAAGTATCCATCCGCATATCATTATTATTTTATTTCATATGCGCTTTATTATGTGTTTAGAATGCATGTTTAAGGGTGTATGATGATGAGACCTTAACAAAGATAATAAATTGGTTGCCATTTGCCAATTTCGCGAAAAACCCTCGCTAAATATTAAGCGTCTTTCCTTCCATTGAGTGATTCTCACTCAAGATCCTAGACGACATTGGTTTGTTGGCCAAAGTCAAGGCCTTTGTTTGTCGAAGATGTGTTTGAATCACGAAGGCTTTGTTCCATATCAGTGTCTTGTCCAGTTGTGGTTTGTTGGCCAAAGTCAAGACCATTTCTTGTCCATCGACATTGATTACGAAGCTTTCCATGGTCAATGGGTCGCGCTTGACTGGGATCACTAAGTTTGTTGTGCCAAAGCCAAGGCTTAGTTGATTCAGAGGAAAATGGTTAGGTAATACATTGGATGTATTGGCATATATAAGATATATGTTTCGGACTTGGATGTCCCCCTACCGGATCTAGGAATTGGATTGGATCCAATTGATCTTAGAGATCTACCTAGTTAATTATCATACAATTTTTTGGCCAAAGTCAAGATTGTGTGATATTTAACGGGATCCTAGCCCACTAGGAAACACGGTTTCCCGAGTACTCGACAGAGGGTTAGAGGCTCGCCGAAAAATAGTGGAGGCAAGAATTGAATTTGCAATATTCGTTCAATTACTCGCCATACGCGCTCAATCACAAATTATTCCGTCGTTAATTAAATGTTAGTTGGACTAATATTTAATTGTTGTTTTAATAAACAGTTGGACTGTATTATATTTGATTATATATAATGGATTATATTAATCAATATATTTTAATTAATTAATTTAGATTTACAGTTGATTTTATAATTGGATTATAGTAATCAATGTAATTGAGGTTAATTAATTTAAATTATATTTGATTGTATAGTTGGACTATAATAATCATTATAATATATAGTACCACAAATCGTTGATTAAATAGTTGGACTATTAGAATCAAGATAAATTGAAATATTAGTGTTTAAAACATAATCCTGGGTGAAAATGTTATTAGACGACTATAATTTTCAAATTGGGAATAAAGTTTCAGGATGGTCCTGGAAACTAATATGTTATTTTATTTGATAAAATAATATATTATGCCTAAGCTCGGAGTTAAGCAAAGAAGTGGAACATGATATTTGGAATATTCATGTGATGACAACTTTAGCGTTTAATCCATTAAGCTTGTCGCGGTAGATTCCTTAATTTCTGAATCAGAACTAAGGATTATATCCTTAAAGTATGATAATGAAATTGAAGGATTTTCATGGATCTTTTAGATCTTTGAAATACTAAAATTGCAATAAATAATTCTTGGAGAATTAATGACTAATCTCAAGAGATAAAGTCAAAGTTTGCAATAAGACAAGTGGCGCAAGGCGCACCTTACTTCGATATTCTAGGAACTCGAGGCTTGGCCAAAGGCTTCTAGAATATTGAAAAAGGGCAAAGGCAAAATCATTATAATCTTCTAGGAAGATAAAAAGACAATCCCAAGAAGGAATTGAAGACGAGCAAGGCTCTGACTTCAAATATGATAGTCATAATTATGTTCACTACTAGTATTGAAATTGGATTTTAAATACTTAGTGTGGTACATAAATATATATATTGATGTTCAGAATTTGTTTTGAACAGGATACTGACTTCAATAGAGATTTATCTGCGAATTGGAAACGGGACGAAAGTCGCTGTTTTAATCGTAGATACCTGAATTTAGGAACTACCTTCGGGTGTACTTAAATTAGGAAACTGTTATAATGTAACTAGTTTGACTAGAAACATTATCTCTATATCGTGTATAACCCGCTGCGGGTGTACCTTTATATTCTAGAACACTAAAGTGTTTTATTATATAAAGTTGATATTGGGATAAACACATTAGATGTGAACAATAGAATTTATATTTAGAATATAAATAAATCTCACACGTATAACATGACAAATAGCTCAAACTGATTTGATCAGGTTGAAACTTAAATGTGGCATAGTTGTCAAGGACACTATCAAACAAGACTCATAATCCACACTTTTGAAGAGCGGATACCAGGACTAATTTGATTCCATTCAAATAAAGTCTACGAATCTAGTTTATTGGGAAAAGTGCCTAAAAACATTTACTTGGTAAAAGTGTAAGTGCCACTGATATGTTAGCCCTAGTTCATAGTGAAGCAAGTGGGCCCATGTCTAGCTAGGCTAGATATGGATATGAATATTTCGTGACCTTTACGGATGTGGCATCGCATATGGTTATGTGTTTCTTTTGAAACACAAATTCGAAACTTTCAAGTTTCGACACGAAATAGACAAATAGCAAGATCGGCTAAGTGTGAAACCGTCACGGTAAGACCGTAATGGAAAATACTTAAGCAATAAGTTTCTAGCATACTTGAAAGAGTATAGTATTCTTTCAAATGAGGACTCCTCCCGGAACACGTCAGTTTGACGGTGTGTCCGAATAGGATTAACCGAATTTTGTTAGACATAATAAGGTTAATCACGAGTCGCTCTGAGCTACCATTTCCTTCAACGGATACGCTAAACAGTGCAGAACTTATTTTGAATAAGGTTCCATAAAATCTGTTTGACAGATATCATATTAGATATGAACTGGAAAAGAAACCGGGTTTCACATTCCTGTAGATTTGGGAATGCTAGGCATATGTTTGGATGATACCAAACTAAAACCCAAATAGGATAAGTGCCAATTGTAGTTTATCCTAGGGATACCATAAGTATTGTACTTATACACCTCACAAGAGAACAATTAGATTGTTGCTCACCATGCGATTTTCCTGAAAAGGAACAACGATATGCAGTGGTAAGTGGGAGGATAGTAAAACTCGATGAAAATCGAAGTAATACTATTCGAGGCATCGAATCCTAATGGAACATAAATAGTTCATCAAGGATGAAACTATACCAAATCTTTGAATACACAAGAACCGCGTAGTCGGAGAGAATCAGAAAACAACCTGGGGTATGGGTTTCTGATCTCATCTCATAAAGATGTCTATCTTATTGAGATATATCAACTGACTACGTAAAAGGAAGTGATACAAGGTATCGACTCCCTAATTATGACAAAGTGTCATGAATCCGAAATGGATTCCATGTATATCAACCAAGTTTGGATACTAGTTGATGTACCGCAAGGCATTGTGCCTATCGGTACTGTACAAGTCTTCAAGGAAGACGTACATGGATGGCAACATACCAACGTACTAAGCTAGGCTTGTAGCGAAAAGGTAGAGTTATCAACATTGTGTTGATTGCGACGAAACCTTTTACGTGTTGCCACGGTAAATCTGTTTGTATAATGCCTGCTAATGCTGCATGTTTCATTCATGAATGTGGCAGCTAAATGCCAAAACCGCTTTCCTTAACGGAAACCTTTCGGAGGATGTTTACAACATCTTGACGGTTTTGTCGAACCATAACAAGCAAACTAGGTTTGCAGGTTATTCGATCCATAGATGGATTGAAGCAAGCATTAGGTTCTTGGAATTATCGTTTTGATGTAATCATAATGGTGTATGATTTAATTTAAAACGAAAATAATTCTTGTGTGTATAAGAGGGTTAGTGGGAGCGCACGGACAGTAAATGTCCTGAATAATGATGATATATCATTTCTTGGAAATGATATTCCCATAATATAATCGGTGAAAGCTTGGCTTTCATGATAACGACTATAAGTCGTAACACCGGTACTATAAAAGATAAAATAACGGTACAGTGAGCTGGAAATCTTCCAAGCAATATACTGTTACCAAATAAACAACAAAAGCGGGTTATTGCTGCAGCTGAGGCAGCAATAGAAGTCTTTTGGGGTCGATAATATCTAATTGGATTAGATATAGTTTTGTTAGCAGTTGAGCTAGGCGTCAGCACATGCTAAAGAATTAATGGTCTCATCAACGATCCAGATAAATACTTCGACTATTCATCTAATTCGTTCGGATCATACATCGTCGCGATGTGATGATCGAATAAATCGCATCAGATGATATTCATGCAAATCCACTGACGAAAGCCTTTCTCAGCAGTTTGAGCCAACCGTACATAGTTCGGGTGTCAGACACTCGAGTGACTGGCTATAGGCCAAGTGGGAGATTGTTGGACAATTATGACCCATAGCGTCACTATTTGTACAGATCATAGTGTTGTTGTACAAAATAACTATGTGACAAAGGAGATTGCACTCTTATCATTTGTGATTAGATCACCTAGATATATAAATGATAGGAGGTCCTTATGATTTGTTCCTGGACTGAGAATGATATGAGACAGTATCAGTCCACGAAGGATAAATCATTAAATATCCCTAGTCAGACTATTATCGAGATTGGACATCGATAAATACGTAAAAGACTAGTATTACACTTGTGCATGTTGTGAGTGGCAAAATGGCATTGTTCTCATATATTTGGGTATAGGATACTCATGCAAGTGTATAGGAGGTTGTGTTTTACCGATGGTACGAGAAACAGCTTCGCTCTGGATAGACCCCCTCGGAATTCCATTGGTAGTATGACTATGTATCTATGGAAGTCCGAAATCAGGGTAGGTGTATTTGGTCTTAACTTGAGACTTTCACCGCTAATACTTGCGACAATCAATATACTTTGGTTGAGGTCATCCAGGGTTTTAACAGGTTCTGTGTACGCCAATACTAGGTATATTGAGAATCGTAGTGTATTGGGTGTGATGTCAATACGGAAGTGTCACTCCAGTCATATGGAGATGATGATCGCATAGGATACGGAACTCGTTCTCTTAAATGCTCGAGCTATCGGGATATTATGACTAGGTGATGTTTATCCGATTATAGAGACTAGTTGCCAGACATCTGATATGTGCTTCGTACGGGGCAGACACAATTCCAGCCCCAGGCCTAGCACGTGATCATCCGATACTGGATCGAAATACGCAATACTTCGGTATACTACGCTTGATATAGATCACATATTCCTATAAGGATATTTCCGGAGAATTGGGTAGGCATGGCGCTTTGCTAGAAGCCAACATTGTCTTGTAAATCGGTATAAACGTAGTACGAGGTACTTACGTGTTCGGATAGTCCGACGACCACATTTACTGCCAACATATCCAGGAATCTCATGGGTCGCTTCCCGAAGATTCACCGATGATGTATGACTCGCACTTAATTAATCTGGGATTAATTAGAAGAGAGAGAGAATTAATCTGGGATTAATTACAGAGATATTTTATCTGGGATAAAATATTAATTCTAGAGAGAGAACGATTAATTTGGAATTAATCGATAAAATAATATATTCGATTTATTATACGAAATTGGATTTCGATGCGGAATTAAAATTAGATTTTAATTCGGGCGAACGAATTAATTTAGAATTAATTCGTTAGCGACGTGAATAGTGATTTCGCTAGGCGTAATCATTTAATTACGACGCAACGGAAAATTCGTTAATTTGGAATTAGCGAACCCGAGCCCGGGATTATTTGCGAGCGCATTCGCATTTAAAATTCGAGTGCGGCACGCAAGTCAAATCAAGCATCAAATCGCTAATCACATCAAGCGTCAAATCAATGTCACTTTGAGTGATGTGACAAGTTGTCACTTGATTTGAGTGATTGATGTAGTAGTTGAAAAGCAACTTTTGCTTTTTTCTTTTTTGACTTTAGCATTTAAGGAAAAGTAAAATATTTGGTAAATGGTTTTTATTATTTTTGGAAAATATAAAAGGCCAAATATATTTTATCTTTTCATCTCTCTCTCTCTCTTTTTACGATCTCCTTCTTCCCTCTCTTTTCTTCCTTCTCTTCTCACGGTTTTGAACCGTTTTTCTCCTCAAATTTTCTGGTATGACCGAATCAAAAGGAGAAGCAAGGAAGATGAAGAAGTGCTAGCACACCTTGGGTTATACTATGGTGATAGGGAAACAGATTTATGAGCTTGGAACCATTTTTGGAGCTTGAAGCTTGGAGCTTCAATGGAGTCTTCAATGGCCGATTTTTGGAGCATCAAAACAGCCCCCAACCGAGCTCTCCACTGCTCAACAGCAGCTCAAAACTGAGCTTCAACAAGGAGCAAAATGGATTTTGTTCTTCCTAGCATCAAACCATTCAATGTGAGTATGTATTCCACCTTACTCCTTGAAGTATTCATGCGTTTTTTCTTGCTTGTTTCATGATCTTGGGACCTAATTAGAAACCAACAGATAAACCCAAGGTATGTTGAAAATCAGGGAAATGAAGATCATTAAGACTTGATTGGTATTAGAGGAAATGAAATATAGACGGTAAACACAATGAATTATTGGCCACTAATTCATTCCCAATTAAGTACACAAAATTTTAAAAATATAGACGGTATAGAATCTAAATTTCTGCTCCCGCACTTGTCTAACTCCAAACCTTAGTCCGTAAAAATTCATAGACCACACTTATAAGTTAGTAACTCATCGAAGTCAAGTAATCATGCATTGCATATTTTATTTATTGATCTGAAGCATATCTCATAACTTATAGTCTAATAAAGTTTATCAATAATAGATTATCGGCAGGAACCACGACTATTAAAGAGACTACATTACAACAAAAGGTGATGAACTCGAGGTATGCTCAAATTCAGGGAAATGAAGGTCATTAACTCGAGGTATGTGTCTATGGGAATCCGAATCAGGGTAGGTGTATTTGGTCTTAACTTGAGACTTGCATCGCTAATACTTGCGACAATCAGTATACATTACAACAAAAGGTGATGAACTCGAGGTATGCTCAAATTCAGGGAAATGAAGGTCATTAACTCGAGGTATGTGTCTATGGGAATCCGAATCAGAGTAGGTGTATTTGGTCTTAACTTGAGACTTGCATCGCTAATACTTGCGACAATCAGTATACTTTGGTTTTGGTCGTCCGGGGCTTTAACAGGTTCTGTGTACGCCTCTTCTGGGTATATTGAGAATCGTAGTGTATTGGGTGTGATGTCAAGATGGAAGTATCACTTCAGTCGTATGGAGATGATAATCACGCAGAGATACAGAACTAGTACTCTAAAGTACTGCAGACATCAGGAAAGTATGATTGGGCCATGACTTTCCGATCAAAGAGACTAGTTGCTAGTGATCCGATATATGCTTCGTACGGGACAGACACAATTCCAGCCTCAGGCTTAGCATGTGATATTTGATACTGGATCGTAATACGCAATACTTTATATACTATGCCTGATAAAGATTATAAATTCCTCATTGAATATTTTTTGAGAATTGAGTAGGCACGGTGCTTTGCTAGAAGCTAACCATATCTTGTAAATCGGTAAGAACGTGGTACTAGGTACGTACATATTCGGATAATCCGATGATCGTATTTACTGCCAACATATTCAGGGATCTCTTGGGTCGTTTCCCAAAGATTCACTGATGACATTTGACTCGAACGGAATTAATCTGGGATTAATTATGAGAGAGAGAAAATTAATCTAGGATTAATTACGGTAAAAATTTATCTGGGATAAAATTCGGATAGAAGAGAAAGAACGATTAATTTCTAATTAATCGATTAAATAATATATTGGATATATTAATTGAAATTAGATTTCAAAGCGGAATTAAAATTGGATTTTAATTCGGGAAAATGAATTAATTTAGAATTAATTCGTAAGCGACTTTAATAATAATTTTGCAAGGCATCCTTATTTAATTAAATTATATTTAATTATGTCGCAATGGAAAATTCATTTAATTTAGAATTAAACGAACCCGGGCCTGAGCGAAGTTGCGTGTTGGATTGTTCGACTTAAATTTGTAATTTAAAAGTGGTGGGACCTACTTGACTTGCATCAACAAGTTTGACTAGTGATGGAAGTTGTTAAAGATTGTGTAAGAATTGGATTGCTTATTCAACACACAAACCAAACCAACACACTTTGTCTTAATTTTGGAAAGACATATACCAACTTTGGAAGTCAACATTTGGTATTAGATTTTTGAAATCAAAATGCACTATTCATTCTCTCCTCCGAGCCAAAAAAAACCGTGAACCTCTCTACTCTCCATGGAATTTTGTTGCAAAATTTCTACTTGCTAGCACATTAAGGAGTCAAAAGAAGGTGATAGGGAAACTCACCATTGAGTTTGGAACAACAAAGAAAGCTTGGAGCTTCTGAAATACAATGAAAAAGTCTTGAAACTCATCCGATCAATATGAGTATTTCTGCAACTCTCTTTGATTTATTCACACACAAATCATCTTAGAGATCTTTGGCATGTTCTAGGAACACTAACAATGGTATTAGAGACATTCTAAGCTTGATTTGAAATCTAGGATTCATGGACTTTAATTTGGGATTTTTTGCTTGGAGCTTGATTTACCTAAATTGATTGTTGGGTTATGTTTATATGATATTAAATTGGATTTGTGCATCTTTGGAATTGAGAAAAATTGATTAGATCAAAAAATCCCCAATTTCTTATCATGGCCGAAAATATACCCTAGGATGCTCATGGTGATTTTTTGAAAATTTGACAATTGGATGTGTTGTTGGCATGAAATGTATTTTAGATGTTGATTTAATTGGATTGAAATCAAATTATATGATAATTTCTTGTCAAAACTGTGAGCTATAAGCATGTTGTGATGAATTTTTTTGCTTCAATTTGTGTTGGACATGAATTGGAAATGTTGAGCATGATTAATTGGATTAATTAGTGTTTTGGAAACATTAGATTAGTTGATTAATTATGTTAATTGTACTTTAATTAAATTAATATGTAATTTGGAATAATGTGTTAATTTAATTTGTTGTAATTGGGCTAAATGGGCTTTGTTGGGCCAAGTATGGTTTTGGACAATTGGGTTGGATCCCATTAGGCCTAAAACCATTTCCATAAAGTCCAAATATTACAATTGGGCCTTTAATAATTTAATTGGGCCTAATGGGCCTAAATTGATTTTTGGAAAAAGGGTGATTCCTTATTGGGCCTTGGCATCTTGGGTTAGATCCATAATTGCTGAAGCCCACGCCTAAAGAATTAATTAAAAGCCCATTGGACTTTAATTAAAATAGCATTGGATACTAATTGGGTCTTTGAGACCCATTAAGATTAGATTTAGAATCTAAGTCGAAAAGGTACAAAAATAAGTGTAATTATTTAATTTGGAATTAAATATGAATTAATATTGAATACAAATTAAATTGGATTTAAAATTATAGTTCGATATAATTCAAGAATACATACTTTGAGTATTTATTCTTAAACAAGTTGGACTCGCGCAAATCAAATCGTTGTTTGAACATTGGATGGTCATTAATTCAAAGATTATTTAATTGGATTAGATTGATTGAATAACATGCTTTGTGTGAATACTTGGATGTATTGTATGAATAATGTATATAGGATGGATATTAGAAGGGTGAGGGCAATTTTGGAAATTGTTGTAATAAATTTAGAATTTATTAAATTGAACATGCGTGTCTAGCTTATTATCTCTTTTCTCTTTGTATTTATCTTCTCACCAATTCCCCTCAATGTAAATGAGGTTTCTTTAATGTATTATGTAATTGGGTAGAAGTATGAATAGTGCTAGCGGGAGAGAGGAAATGGAGAGATTTGTTCTAGGAATAAATTTGATATATATCCATCTGCATATCATTATTAATTTTATTCGCGCCTTATTATGCTTTTAGAATGCATGTTTAAGGGTGTATGATGAGACCTAATCAAAGATAATAATTTGGATGCAAATTTACGCGAAAAACCCTCATCAGATTTTAAGCGTTTTTCCTTCTATTGAGTGGTTCTTTCTCAAGATCCAAGATTGGCATTGGTTTGTTGGCCAAAGTCAAGATCAATGTCCATCACGGATGTGTTTGAACCAAGAAAGCTTTGTTCTATATCGCATGTCTTGGGCGGTTGTGACTTGTTGGGCAAAGTCAAGGTCACTTCTAGTTCATCGACGGGAATTACGAAGCTTTCCCACTGTCAATGGGTCCCGCTTAACTGGAATCATTAAGCTTATTGAGCCAAAGCCAAGGCTTAGTTGATTCAGAGGAAAAGATTAGGAAATATATTAGATATATTTACATATATTGTATATATGTTTCGGACTTGGAGGTCCACCTACCGGATCTAGGAATTAGATGAGATCCAATTGATCTTAGAGTTCTACCTACTTAAGTTTCATACAAATTGTTGGCCAAAGTCAAGGTTGTGTGTTATTTAACTGGATCCTAGCCCACTAGGAAACTAGGTTTCCTGAGTATTGGGTTTCTACTATAGTCCTGGGATCGATTTCAAGCAAGAAACATGTATGAATAGAACAAGAAGTATGGCAAAATCATACTTACATTGAACGGCTTTGCGATGCGAGGAACAACAAAAACATCTTCAAGCTTTGAGTCCATGGTGCTCTCGACAATCATCAATTTTGTGCTCCAATTTTGGTCCTTCAAGCTCCAAGCTTGGTGTGTGCATTCCATGCCCACGGGTGGGTTTCCCTATCACCTTCGCAAGACTCCTAAAGTGTGCTACCACTTGTGAAATTTTGCAACAAAACTTTACTATTCATCTTCTTCATTCTCAGCTTTTAGCAAGAAAGAAGGAAGAAATGGCCCATTGGGTGTGAGAGTGAGAGGAGAGAAGAGAAGAGAAGAGAGAAAATGTGTTAAGTGTATTGTGTATTAGATTTCCAAAAAACTAATACCAAATTTTTGACTTTCCAAAAGTACAAGGTATTTATGCCTACAACCACTACCATCACTCACTCACAAATGACTAGTTGTCACATCACTCAAATTGACTAGACATCATATCAATCAAAGTGACTAATGATTTGACGCTTGATGTGACTTGTGGGCCACACTTAAATTCACAATGCGAGTGGGCCCCGCAAACACTCACGGGCTCAGGTTCGCTAATTCTGAATTAACGAATTTTCCGTTGCGACGTAATTAAATAATTATGCCTAGAAAAATTACTATTCGCATCGCTGACGAATTAATTCTTAATTAACTCGTTCGCCCGAATTAAAATCTAATTTCAATTCCACGTCGAAATCCAATTTCGTATAATATATCCAATATATTATTTTATCGATTAATTCCAAATTAATCGTTCTCTCTCTTTTAAATAATATTTTATCCCAGATAAAATATCTCCGTAATTAATCCCAGATTAATTTACCCTCTCATCTAATTAATCCCAGATTAATAAAATGCGAGTCATACGTCATCGGTGAGTCTTCGGGAAGCGACCAATGAGATCCCCGGATATGTTAGCAGTAAATCCGATCGTCGGACTATCCGAACACGTACGTACCTAGTACTATATTTTTACCGATTTACAAGACATGATTGGCTTCTAGCAAAGCACCGTGCCTACCCAATTCTCCAGAAATATCCTTATAGGAATAAGTGATCTATATCAGGCGTAGTATACGTAGTATTGCGTATTACGATCCAGTATCGGATGTCACATGCTAGGACTGAGGCTGGAATTGTGTCTGCCCCGTACGAAGCACATATCAGATCTCTGGTAACTAGTCTCTATAATTGGATAAACATGACCTAGTCATAATATCCCGATAGCTGCAGCATATAAAAGCACCAGTTCCGTATCCTATGTGATCATCATCTCCACTATGACTGGAGTGATATTTCCATCTCGACATCACACCCAATACACTATGATTCTCAATATACCCAGAAGAGGCGTACATAGAACCTGTTGAAGCCTTAGACGACCAAAACCAAAGTATATTGATAGTCTCAAGTATTAGCGATGCAAGTCTCAGGTTAAGACCAAATACACCTACCCTGATTCGGACTTCCATAGACACATAGTCATACTACCAATGGAATTCCGATGGGTCTGTCCAGAGCGAAACTGTTTCCGCACCATCGGTAAACACGACCTCCTATTACACTTGCATGAGTATCCTATACCCAAATATATGAGAACTATGTCGTTATGCTCCCACAACGCGCACAAGTTTAATACTAGTCTATTCCGCATTATCGATGTCCAATCTCGATAATACTACGACTAGGGATATTTGATGATTAAACTTTCGTGGATTGATACTGTCTCATATCATCTCAATCCGGAACTAATCATATGGACCTTTTATCATTTATACATCTTGGTAATCTAATTACAAATGATAAAAGAGCAATTTCCTTTGTCACATAGTTAATTTGTACAACAACACCATAATATGTACAAATAGTAATGCTATGGGTCATAATTGTCCAACAATCTCCCACATGGCCTATAGCCAATCACTCAAGTGTCCTACACCTTAAATATTTACGGTTCGCTCAAACTTCTGCTGAGGAAATGCTTTCGTCAGCGGATTTGCATGGTTACCATCTGATGCGATTTATTCGATCATCACATCGCCACGATGTATGATCCGAACGAATCAGATGAATATTTGAAGTATATATCTGGATCATTGATGAAACCATTAATTCTTTAGCCTGTGCTGTAGCTTAGCTCAGCTGCTAACAGAACTTTATCTAATCTAATTAGATTATTATCGACCCAAACAACTTCTATTGCTGCCTCAGCTACAGTAATATCCCGCTTTATTGTTTATTCGGTAACAACATCTTGCTTGGAAGATTTCCAGCTCACTGTTCCGTTATTCAAACTTCATAGCACCGTTGTTACGACTTATAGTCGTTTTTATCGGTCAAGAAACTTGCAACTGTGAACCCAGTCACTTCAAGTTCTCCATCTCCATAGTCTAATTAAGACAGCATCCTTAGTTCACCTAAGATACTAAAGGATGTTCTTAACATCAATCCAGTGACTATCACTTAGATTGGTCTGATTGTGACTCCATATGCTCAAAACATATGAGACACCAGGTCACGTACATTTTTCAATGTACGAGTTCTCTGAGAGTGCTAACAACCTTTAGATCTATCCCAATAGATCTTTATTCCTAGAATAAAGGTTTTTACTCTCAAGAACTCTACGGAGAATTTTCATGAAAGCCAAGCTTTCACCGATTGTATTATGGGAAAATCATTTCCAAGAAATGACATATTATCATTGTATAGGACATTCATTGTCAGTACGCTCCCACTAACCTCCTTATATACACAAGAATCATTTTCATTTTGAATTAAATCATATATCATTATGATTACATCAAAACGATAGTTCCAAGAACGCAATGCTTGCTTCAATCCATACATGGATCGAATTAACTTGCAAACATTGTTTGCTAGTTTTGGTACGACAAAACTGTCAGGATGTTATAAACATCCTCCAAAAGGTTTCCATTTAAGGAAAGCAATTTTGACGTTCAGCTGTCATATTTCATCAATGAAACATACAATATTAGCAAGCATTATCCAAATGGATTTAACGTGGCAACAGGTAAAAGGTTTCGTTGTAATCAACACAATGTTGATAACAATACATTTTCGCTACAAGCCTAGCTTTGTACGTTGGTATGTTGCCATCCATGTATGTCTTCCTTGAAGACTTACAAAGTACCAATAGGCATAATGCCTTACGGTACAACAAATAGTGTCTAAACATAGTTGGTATACATGGAATCCATTTCGGACATTATGGAACTTTTCCATAATAGGGAGTCGATACCTTGTATCACTTCCTCATACGTAGTCAGTTCGTATTCCTCAATAAGATTGACATCTTAACGAGGTAAGATCAGAAACCTATACCTCCCAGGTTGTTTTCTTACTCTCTACGACTTACGTGGTTCTTGTGTATTCGAAGATTATGGTATAGTTTCATCCCTGATGAACTATTTGTGTTCCATTAAGGAATCGGTGCCTATAACAGTATTACTCCGATTTTCATTGAGTTTTACTTTCTTCCCACTTACCACTGCATATAGGTATTCCTCTTAGGAAAACCGCATGGCGAGAAACAATTACATTGTTCTCTTGTGAGTTGCATAAGTACTATACTTTGGTTTCCCTAGGATAACCTACAAATTTGGCACTTATCCGATTTTGGTTCTAGTTTGGTATCATCCAAACATATGCCTAGCATTCCCAAATCTTCAGGAATGAGAAAACCCAGTTTCTTTCCTGTTCATATCTAATATGAAATATGTCAAACAGATTTTTATGGAACCTTATTCAAAATAAGTTTTGCACTGTTTAATGTGTATCCCTTAAAGGAAATGGTAGCTCAGAGCGACTCATGATTAACCTTATCATGTCCAACAAAATTTGGTTTCTCTGTTCGGACACATCGTCAAATTGACGTGTTCCGGGAGGAGTCCTCATTGAAAGAATACTATACTCTTTCAGGTATATGAGAAACTTATTGCTTAAGTATTTTCATCATGGTCTAACCGTGACGGTTTAATACTTTAGCCGATCTGTTTTATACTTCGTGTCGAAACTCTAAAAGTTTCTGATTTGTGTTTCAAAAGAAAAACATAACCATAACGTGATGCCACATCCGTAAAGGTCACGAAATATTCATATCCACCTCTAGCCTAGCTAGATACTGGCCCACTTACGTCACTATGAACGAGGGTTAACAGATCGGTGGCACTTGCACTTTTACCAAGTAAAAAGTGTTTTAGGCACTTTGCCCAATAAACTGGATTCGTAGCCTTTATTTGAATGGAATCAAATCCGTCATAGTATTCACTCTTCAAAAGTGTGGATATACGAGTCTCGTTTAATTGTGTCCCAGACAACAATGCCAATTATAAGTCTCAACTGATTAATTCAGTTTGAGCTATTTGTTTGTCATGTTATACGTTTGAGATTTATTTATATTCAAAATATAAATACTGTTATTCACATCCAATGTGTTTATCTCAATAACATCTTTATAAAATAAAAAACTTTAGTGTTCTAGAATATAAAGTTATACCCGCAACGGGTTAAACCCTGATATAGAGATAATGTTTCTAGTCAAACTAGTTACATTTTAACGGTTTCCTAATTTAAGGTACACACCCGAAGGGTAGTTCCTAAACTTAGGTATCTACGGTTAAAACATCGACTTTCGTCCCATTTCCTATTCATAGATAAATCTCAACTGAAGTCAGTATCCTGCTCATAGCAGATTCTGCACACCAGTACATATTTATGTACCACATCCAGTATCTAAAATCCAATTTTAATACTAGCAGTGAACATATTTATGACAAACATATTTGATGTCAGAGCCTTGCACCGTCTTCAATTCCTTCATGTCTGCCTTGTCTATACGGCAGTCACGCTACAGTGACCCCGTTTGCCACAGTTTAGGCAGACATCTTGGGATATGTCATTTTATCTTCCCAGAAGATTATAATGATTTTGCCTTTACCCATTTTCACACCCCAGAAGCCTTTGGCCAAGCCTTGGCCTTCTGGGATGTTGAAGTAAGGTGTGTCTTACGCTTCTTGCCATATTGTAAACTTTTGCTTTGTCTCCTTGAGTATAGCCATTAACCCTCCAAGAGTTTACTATTGCAATTTAGTACTTCTAAGATCTAAGGATATATCTATGAAGATCCTTCAATTTCATTATCATACTATAATGATTTAATCTAAGAAATCAAGGAGTCTATGTGGCAAGCTTAATGGATTAAGCACTAAAGTTATCATTACTGTTGGTTAATTCTAAGGTCCCAAGATCAAATCAAGACATGAAATAATGCGTGAATACATCAACGAAGATAGCGGAATACTTACATTGATCGGTTATGTCGATTTGAAGACGAATCAAGGCCAAAAACGTACTGCCTTTGTAAGCCCACTGCAGCAGTCCACTGTCCCTGCAAAACAGAATTTCGGGTCTCAAAACGAAGCTCCAAACTCCGTCGGATGAGTCCCGCCTCATGGGTGAACCTCCCTACCACCTTCGCAAGACTCGTAGTGTGCTAGCACTTGCGGTTTTCACCATGAAAACCCAACTCTTGGCTTCCCTTATTCACGCCCAAACTGGTTCAAAACCAGTGAAGAATAGCCACACTTGGGCGTGAGAGAGATGAGAGAATTTGAGAGAAAAATGTTTTGTGTTGTTATTAAAATGATTTACCAAAAATCAATTTATATTTATGCCATAATATTCATTAAATTAATAATAAAATTATGACACAAAACATGCAATGGCTTAGAGTGTCAAACACTCAATTTCCATGCAATAACATTGAGTGCATTGTACACTATCAACATGCAATGCATTAGAATAAAATAATGCATAAAATGACATGTGTCATGTGGGCCCCACACGTTTCCAAATGAAAGTGGGCCCACGTGCACTCACGCGTTCGGGTTCGATATTTCCGAAATACCGAGCTTACGTCGCGACGTTAATTCAATCGAATTTAAATAAATAATTGCGCCTGGCGAAATTATTATTTACGTCGCTAACGAATTTATTCTAAATTAACTCGTTTGCCCGAATTAAAATCTAATTTTAATTCCGCGTCGAAATCTAATTTCGTCTAATATATCGAATATATTAATACATCGATTAATTCCGAATTAATCGTTCTCTCTCTTTAGACGACATTTTATCCCGGATAAAACATCTCCGTTATTAATCCTAGATTAATTTTCTCTCTCTCTTCTTTATAATCCCAGATTATTCAAGAGTGCGAGTTGTGCGTCATCGGTGGATTATCGGGAAGTGACCCATGAGATCCCCGGATAATCTAGCAGTAAATACGGTCATCGGAGTATCCGAATCACGTACGTACCAAGTACTACGTTCTACCGATTTACGTGACAAGGTCGACTCCTAGCAAAGCACCAAGTCTTCCCAAGTTCTCCGGACATATTCATCAAAGAATATCTAGATCTGTATCAAGCGTAGTATACGATTGTATTGTGCGTATCGGCCCAGTATCGGATAATCACGTGCTAGGGCTGGGGCTGGATAAGTGTCTGCCCCGTCCGAAACACATATCGGATGTCTGGTAACTAGTCTCTATAATCGGATATTCATGACCTGGTCATAATATCACGATTGGATGCGCATCACTTTAAGAGCACTAATACCGTATCCTGCGTGACATCATCTCCATTATGACTGGAGTGACACTTCCGTCTTGACATCACATCCAATACACTACGATTCTCTGATAAACCCATAAGAGGTGAACACAGAACCAGTTAAGATCCCCCACCACCAAAACCAAAGTTTACCGATTGTCGTAAGTATTAGCGATGTAAGTCTCAGGTTAAGACTATACACACCTACCTTGATTTCGGCCTCCCATAGACACCTAGTCATAATACCAATGGGATTCCGAAGGGTCTATCCAGAGCGAAGCTGTTTCCCGTACCATCGGTGAAACACGACCTCCTATCGCACTTGCACAAGTATCCAATACTTATATATATGAGAACTATGCCGTTGTGCCCTCACAACGCGCACAAGTGCAATACTAGCCTATTCCGCATTATCGATGTCCAGTCTCGATAATACTATGGCTAGGGATATTTAATGATTAATCCTTCGTGGACTGATACTGTCTCATATCATCTCAATCCAGGAACTAATCATAGGGACCTCTCTTCATTTATATATCTATGGTGATCTAATCACAAACGATGAGAGTGCAATTTCCTTATTACATAGTTAATTTGCTACAACAACACAATGATCTGTGCAAATAGTGACGCTATGGGTCATTTTGTCCAACAATTACATGAATCTTCCAAAGATCATGCTCTACTATTTGCTCAACTCCGGGCTTAGGCCCAAGAGGTTGTTCTATCAAATAGATTAACTTCTCGGTTTCCAGGACTATCCAGAAATTTTATTCCCAATATGAAAATTAAAGCCGTTTAAATACATTTTCTCCCAGGATATGTTTTAAACACTAATCTTTCAATTTTATCTTGATTGCTATAGTCCAACTATCCAATCAACGATTTTAGGTACTATTTATTATAATGATTACTGTAGTCCAACTATATAATCAACTATAATTTAATTGGTTAAATTCAATTATATTGATTGCTATAATCCAATTATAAAATCAACTATTAATTGAAATAGTTTGAATACAGTCCAACTGTTTAAAACAACGATTAAATATTAGTCAAACTAATATATTGATTTATATTGACGAAAATTGAATGAGCGTGTATGGCAAAAAACTAAACAAATATTGCAAATTTAATACTTGTCTCCCACTATTTTTCGGCGAGCCTCTAACCCTCTGTCGAGTACTCGGGAAACCTTGTTTCCTAGTGGGCTAGGATCCCGTTAAATAACACACAATCTTGACTTTGGCCAACAAATTTTATGATAATTAACTAGGTAGATCTCTAAGATCAATTGGATCCCATCCAATTCCTAGATCCAGTAGGTGGACATCCAAGTCCGAAACATATATCTTATATATGCCAATATATCCAATATATTGCCTAACCTTTTTCTCTGAATCAACTAAGCCTTGGCTTTGGCACAATAAACTTAGTGATCCTAGTTAAGCGGAACCAATTGACCTTGGAAAGCTTCGTAATCAATGTCGATGGACAAGAAGTGATCTTGACTTTGGCCAACAAATCACAACTTGGACAAGACACCGATATGGAACAAAGCTTTCATGATTCAAACACATCCACGACAGACAAAGGCCTTGACTTTGGCCAACAAACCAGTGCCAGTCTTGGATCATGAGTAAGAATCGTTCAATGGAAGGAAAAATGCTTAATATGATTTGAGGGTTTTTCGTGTAATTGGCAACCAATTAATTATCTTTGTTAAGGTCTCATCATCATACACCCTTAAGCATGCATTCCAAACACATAATAAGGCGGGTATAAATAAATAATTATGATATGCGGATGGATACTTAACACATTATTCCTAGAACAAATCTCTCCATTTCCTCTCTCCCGCTAGCACAAGTATTACTTCTACCCAATTACATAACACTTCTAAAGAAACCTCATTTACATTGAGGGGAATATGTGAGAAGAGAAATACACAGAGTCAAGAGGTCATAGGCTGAACATGCATGTCCAATTAATAAATTCTAAATTTATTACAACAATTTCCAAAATTGCCCTCACCCATCTAATATCCATATGATATACATTATTCATATATAACAACCATGTATTCACACAAGCATGTTATCAATCAATCTAATCCAATTAATTAATCTGAAAATTAATGACCATCCAATGTTCAAACAACGGTTTAATTTTGAGCGAGTCCGACTCGTTTTAAGAATAAGTACTCAAAGTACGAATTCTTGAATTATATTAAACTACAACATTAAATCCAATTTAATTTACATTTAATACTAATTCATTTATTTAATTCCAAATTAAATATTACACTTTATTAACGAACCTTTACGACTTAGATTCTAAATCTAATCGCTACGGGTCTCAAAGCCCGATTAACATCCAATGTTAATTTAATTAAAGTCCAATGGGCTTTTAATTAATTTCTTAAGGCATGGACTTTTGGACAATATGGGTCAAACCCAAATACCAAAGCCCATTTAAGGAATCACCTTTATTTGCCAAGAAACCAATTTAGGCCCATTAGGCCCACTTAAAATTAAAGGTCCATTAAGTCATATTTGGACTTTATGGTTATGGTTTTGGGCCCAATTGTATCCAACCAATTAGCCTAAACCAAACTTGGCCCAACCAAGCCCATTAAGCCCAATTACAACTTTACAAGCCCAATTCCAAATTTGGCCAAATTAATTAAATTACCAAAATTCCAAATTTCATAATTTAATTAACCTAAAGTGTATGCCATAATTAATTAACCAAATTAATATTTCCAAAACACCAATTAGCCTAATTAATTATGCTCATTATCATCAAAACATGCTCATTATCATCAAAACATGTCCAACACATTTGAATCAAAAAATCACATCATTTTACATGCTTCAAGTCACGGTAATTTGGGGTTTTTCATGTCCAATTCGGTTTCAATCCAATTAAATCCACAATCAACATTACCCAAATGATTTCAACTCATCCAATGATCAAAATCAAAAAATTCACCATGAAATTAGGGCAAGGTTCATATTTGGCCAAGCCAACATTTTTGGGGAAAAATTATCCAATTCAATTTTCATCAAATTGACAATGCATAACACCATGTTATCATCATTTAAGCATATCCAAACAATCAATTTCACTCAAACATGCTCAAATCAAATTTGCCCAAATTTTACCCTAATCAAGTTTCATGCTCAAAATGGCTCTGATACCATTATTGGGTTTCTACTATAGTCCCGGGATCGATTTCAAGGAAGAAACATGTATGAATAGAACAAGAAGTATGGCAGAATCATACTTACATTGAACGGCTTTGCGATGCGAGGAACAACAAAAAAATCTTCAAGCTTTGAGTCAATGGTGCTCTCGGCAATCATCAATTTTGTGCTCCAATTTTGGTCCTTCAAGTTCCAAGCTTGGTGTGTGCATTCCATGCCCACAGGTGGGTTTCCCTATCACCTTCGTAAGACTCCTAAAGTGTGCTACCACTTGTGAAATTTTGCAACAAAACTTCACAATTCATCTTCTTCATTCTCGGCTTTTAGCAAGGAAGAAGGAAGAAATGGCCCCTTGGGCGTGAGAGTGAGAGGAGAGGAGAGAAGAGAAGAGAGAAAATGTGTTAAGTGTATTGTGTATTAGATTTCCAAAAAACTAATACCAAACTTTTGACTTTCCAAAAGTACAAGGCATTTATGCCTACAACCACTACCATCACTCACTCACAAATGACTAGTTGTCACATCACTCAAAGTGACTAGACATCACATCAATCAAAGTGACTAATGATTTGATGCTTGATGTGACTTGTGGGCCGCACTTAAATTCACAATGCGAGTGGGCCCCGTAAACACTCCCGGGCTCGGGTTCGCTAATTCCGAATTAACGAATTTTTCGTTGCGACGTAATTAAATAATTATGTCTAGCAAAATTACTATTCACGTAGCTGACGAATTAATTCTAAATTAACTCGTTCGCCCGAATTAAAATCTAATTTCAATTCCGCGTCGAAATCCAATTTCGTATAATATATCAAATATATTATTTTATCGATTAATTCCAAATTAATCGTTCTCTCTCTTTTAAATAATATTTTATCCCAGATAAAATATCTCCGTAATTAATCCCATATTAATTTACTCTCTCATCTAATTGATCCCAGATTAATAAAATGCGAGTCATACGTCATCGGTGAATCTTCAGGAAGCGACCCATGAGATCCCCGGATATGTTGGCAGTAAATCCGGTCGTCGGACTATCCGAACACGTAGGTACCTACTACTACGTTTTTACCGATTTACAAGACATGGTTGGCTTCTAGCAAAACACCGTGCCTACCCAATTCTCCAGAAATATCCTTATAGGAATAAGTGATCTATATCAGGCGTAGTATACGTAGTATTGCGTATTACGATCCAGTATCGGATGTCACATGCTAGGCCTGGGGCTGGAATTGTGTCTGCCCCGAACGAAACACATATCGGATCTCGGGTAACTAGTCTCTATAATCGGATAAACATGACCTAGTCATAATATCCCGATAACTGCAGCATATAAGAGCACCAGTTCCGTATCCTACGTGATCATCATCTCCACTATGACTGGAGTGATACTTCTATCTCGACATCACACCCAATACACTACGATTCTCAATATACCCAGAAGAGGTGTACACAGAACCTGTTAAAGCCTTGGACGACCAAAACCAAAATATATTCATTGTCGCAAGTATTAGTGGTGCAAGTCTCAGGTTAAGACCAAATACACCTACCCTGATTCGGACTTCCATAGACACATAGTCATACTACCAATGGAATTTCGTGGGGTCTAACCAGAGCGAAGTTGTTTCCGTACCATCGGTAAACACAACCTCCTATTACACTTGCATGAGTATCCTATACCCAAATATATGAGAACTATGCCGTTATGCTCCCACAACGTGCACAAGTGTAATACTAGTCTATTCCGTATTATCGATGTCTAATCTCGATAGTACTACGACTATGGATATTTAATGATTAAACCTTCGTGGATTGATACTGTCTCATATCATATCAATCCGGAACTAATCATATGGACCTTTTATCATTTATACATCTTGGTAATCTAATTACAAATGATAAAAGAGCAATTTCCTTTGTCACATAGTTAATTTGTACAACAACACCATGATCTGTACAAATAGTGATGCTATGGGTCATAATTGTCCAACACCGAGTACTCCAAAGAGGGTTAGAGGCTCGCCGAAAAATAATGGGAGGCTGGTGTTAAATTTGCAATTTAAGTTTAGATACTTGTTAATAAACGCTCTTTTATTTTAATTTATCGATGTTATAAATATATATTATTTGGACTAATATTGAATATTGCTTTCTTTGAACAGTTAGACTGTATATGACACTACTTCATTTGTAGTTGGTTATATAGTTTGACTATAGTAATCATTACATTTGATTATACCCGAAATCATTGATTGGAAAGTTGGACTATAGCGATCAATATAGCTGGAAAGATTAGCGTCAAAGGACATAATCCTAGGTGAAAATGTCTTTAACGGAAAAAATTTTCCAGATTGGGAAATGAATCTCATGATAGTCTTGGGAGCAGAGAAGTTACTCTATTATGGGTTGGTAGGAAACCGAACCTTAAGTATATTAGGGTTTGGGGCTGTCCTGCATACGTCAGAGTGACGCAGCAGGATAAACTTTTGCCTCAAGGCGAAAAGTTATGTTTGTTGGATATCTTTCGAATTCCAAAGGATATCAATTCTATGATCATGAGCATCGAAATGTGTTCGTTACTTATTTTGCTAGATTTCTTGAAGAAGAATTCTTGGCAGAAGGTGGTAATCATAGAAGGGTTAAACTTGATGAAGTTCAACCTATAGATAACAGACCGATAGAGGAATCAGAGGTTCAGACAAAAGCCGAACCTTCTAGTTCCACTCTCCGTAGGTCTACAAGGATATCGAGACCTCCTGAACGCTTATATTTGATACAAGACAAGAGTCTCGATGTGCTTCTCGTGGAGGAGACTGATCTGTATACCTATAGAGAAGCAATGTTAGACATTGATTCCGCTAAATGGCAGAAAGCCATGAATTATGAAATGGACTCTATGCATCAGAATCAAGTTTGGGACTTGGTTGCGCTTCCTGAGGGAATTGTTCCCATAGGTTGTAAATGGGTTTACAAAAGGAAGCGTGAGCCTGATGGGAAGGTTGAAACCTTCAAAGCTCGACTGGTTGCTAAAGGTTACACTCAAAGGCCAGGTGTGGACTATGATGAAACCTTTTCGCCAGTAGCGATGCTAAAGTCTATTAGGATTTTGTTGGCTATCGCTGCTTACCATGACTATGATATTTGGGAAATGGATGTCAAAACGGCATTTCTTAATGGATTTCTTGATGAAGAAATCTATATGGAACAGCCGGAGGGTTTTGTCTCCAGCCAAAATTCTGGCATGGTTTGTAAGCTTAAGAAATCCATTTATGGGCTTAAACAAGCTTCGCGGAGTTGGAATATTCATTTTGACGAGGTAATCAGATTATCTGGTTTTCTCAAAAATGAAGAAGAACCTGTGTTTACAAGAAGGTTAGAGGGAGCATGATTGTGTTCTTAGTGCTTTAGGTGGATGACATCTTGATCATTGGAAATGATATTGGAATGATGCAGGTTGTTAAAGCATACCTCTATAAAAACTTCTCTATGAACTTAGGTGAAGCTTCATATATACTTGGTATAAAACTCTATAGAGATAGAGAAATGAAGCTCATTGGGTTATCCCAATCTTCATATATAGATAAGATCCTAGAAAGGTATAACTTTAGCAATTGTAAAATTACTAATATACCTTTTCGACATGGCATTCATCTTTCGAAGAAGATGTGTCCTCAGACGGAAGATGAAAATGCTATAATGTCTAGCCAACCTTATGCATCATGCTTAGGAAGCATTATGTATGCCATGTTATGTACGAGACCTGATATTAGCCATGCAGTAAGCGTTACTAGCAGATATCAGTCAAATCCAGGTAACGACCATTGGATGGCCGTTAAAATATCCTAAAGTATCTAAAAGGTACTAAGGATAAGTTTCTTATTTATGGAGAAGGTGATTTATAGATATGATGATATACAGATTCTGACTTTCAGTCAGATCCTGGTGATAGAAAGTCTACTTCGGGTTTTGTATTTACTCCTAATAATGCTGCAGTCAGTTGGAAATGTTCCAAACAAGGATCAACAGCTGATTCCACCACTGAGGTGGAATATATTACGGCATCAGATGCTGTAAAAGAAGCTCTATGGATTAGAAAATTTATCACTGAATTGGGAGTTGTCCCAAGCATCGAGGATTCGATCCCGTTATTCTGTGATAATGTGGTGCTGTTGCACAAGCAAAAGAACCTAGAGCGCATCAGAAATCGAAACATGTGGAACGGAAGTACCACATTATTCGTGAGATCATCGCTCGAGGAGATATTTCCATATGTAGGATATCTGGAGAGGACAACATAGCAGACCCGCTTACGAATGCCCTACCTCCGAGGCTATATGATAGACATGTAGAGGCGATGGGTATTAGATACCATCAAATTTGGCACTAGAGCAAGTGGGAGAAAATGTTGGAGTTGGTGCTCGGCACGCCGAATTTTATTGTATTTATTGTAAATGCGATGTACATTATATTTTATTATGAATAAAATTGAGTAATTTTCATCAATATAATTTTATATGGTAAAGGCGTAAATGACCTTAGAATGAATAGTTGTGATATAATTGCAAAAACGCCGTAATTTTTACTGAGAAATATCACAATATGATTCATTCTTAAAATTGTTCCTAGTCAAGGTTTACATACTTGGTCGGTTAGTAAACCCGTGAGACCGGTACGTGTCGTATATTTGAATTGTTCTAATGGTTTATCTCAGTAAACCATGAGTCTTGGGAGACTCGTATAGACACGTAGTTATTTATTGGATAAATACTGAATGACTCATTTAAAGATTCATGATAGATGGTACACCAACGTCAATAGGAATCTTTACGAGTCGAATAGCATATTAGCTCCTTTGACTTGAGATACCAATGTGGATATGTGAGATATCCTCCGTACTTTGATGACAGTCACGTCAACGATCTCTTAAGATCAGACCTCCGATTGTTCGTTGGGTATGGACTGATACTCACGATATCTTTGTAGGGGTTTTTAGGGGGTGAATCCGGTAACGCAGCGGAAGCGGTGAAAATTCGATTTTCAGATTTCAAAACTTTTTCTCGGATTAATTAAATAAACATATTTATTTAACATTCCAATAATCAAATTATGAAAATAAATTCAATAAATCATATTTAAGTGAATTTACCGAAATACCCTTACTTTGTATTTTTGTCCATTTTGGTCCGAAATTGATCAAATCAATTTTGAATGATTTTAATCATTTCTAAGATGAACTTAGCATGTTCAAAACATCAAAATCAACAAAAGCAACAAAAACCCAAAATCATCATCAAGGCTGAATGCACTCATTAGTGCACATTTTGGCCATTTGGTCATTTCATGCTTCAAAACACATCCTAATGTAATCCAATCAACATGAAACTTTATATGCATCATATACACACCCAAATACACAACATATATGAAAAGCCCCAAATTTGGAATTGGTCATGAACCCTAATTTTTCAATTTCATCAAATTGGACAAATTAGACCAAATTGGTTAAATCAAATGTTTCAATCATCATTCTTCCATCCAATCCAAGTCTCAACACAATGAAACAACTCAAGATCAAATATAGGTCATTTAAGAGTGGGTCAAAAACTCTAGATTAGCAACATGGTTTCTAAAACCTTAAAAGAAAGTGTATTACTACAATAGTTATACACTTCCTTCATTACACATGCTTCACACTTCAACAAAACTTCCATAAAAAAAAAACCACAAGGAACAAAGAAAGAGACATCCTAAGAATATCATATATTAAAGCCTAGAACCTAAGGAACAAATTCCTTACTAATAGCAAGTTTGAGAAACTTATTAAATTTCCAAGCCTTTTTTATTTTGTCTTTCTTTTTCTCAAAGTTCCTTTAGCTTCTTCAATGGAGATTTATGTTTTTGTGAAATGTATTAGGTTAACCAAATGAAAAGCAAATGAAAACAATTTATACTTGTGCGAATTGGCCTATGGCCGAATTCAACAAGCATGAAATTACAAGTTTTTCATTTCATTTTCATTACAAATGCATTTGTTATCTTAATATAATATCTAAAACTACTTTGTAGATATTTATTTAAGTCAACAATTGCAACTAACATCATTTACTTAATATATCCTAATGTAAGATATTTATATTTTAATTAATTTAATCATTTAACAATTAAATAATTAATTATTAATCAAATACAATATATTAAATATATGTATAATATTTACATTAAATATTAAAAACATATATTCATTTAGGATATAAGTCAAATAACTCATTTTGACTATTAATTAATGTGTATTTAAATTAATCAAGTATTAAATGTAAATACACAATAATTAAGGAAATGACTATTTAGTTCTTTTAGCACGTATCTTGCGTTTAACCTTTAAACGACTTTATAAATAATCAATATTATTTATTAATGTTGCTCTAGTGCTCTACGAGTATGTTTCATTATTGAGACTCTCTAGATTCAGGTATATCTGTCACGAAATCTAATTTCGTGTCCATAATCTATCCACCCGTAGATTATGACGATCACGGATAATTTCGCTGAACCATGCAGGTCGAGGTCATGGCAAATGTATAATTCCTCCGTCACAGGTATCCGAATAAATCCCAGAGATATAGATGTAAACGTCAAATCTCTATCGGGAATCCAGTCGACTATTCTATTAGCAATCTCAAAAAGAATGTTTAGAACTAGCTTCTAAACTTTTACCACGGGCCATGGTTTTATCTGATTGCTAATCATATAGACTACCTATGCTCTGGTACAAAGAACTGACGGATCCTACCATGATACACATAGGACACCCTGAGGATCTATCTGTTAGACATTATGTCCCATAGCGTCACTGTTTGTAAATGATATTGTATTATTGTACAAAATTAACTATGTGATAATGAAATTGCCTTTTGCCGTTTTGTAATTTTATTTACTTTGATATATAAATGGCAAAAGTCGTATGATTAGTATTGGATTGAGATGATATGAGACAGTATCAATCCATAAAGGTTTAATCATTAAATATCCCTAGCCGTAGTATTATCGAGACTGGACATCGATAATGCGGAATAGGCTAGTATTGCACTTGTGCACGTGTGAGGGCACAACGGCATAGTTCTCATATATTTAAGTATTGGATACTTATGCAAGTGCGATAGGAGGTTGTGTTTTACCGATGGTACGGAAAACAGCTTCGCTCTGGATAGACCCCGCGGAATCCCATTGGTAGTATGTCTATGTTCTATGGGAGGCCGCATCAGGGTAGGTGTATATGGTCTAAACCTGAGACTTACATCGCTAGTACTTGCGACGATCGGTAAACTTTGGTTTTGGTGGTTGGGGACCTTAACCGGTTCTGTGTTACACCTCTTCTGGGTTTATCGAGAAGCGTAGTGTACTGGATGTGATGTCAAGATGGAAGTATCGCTTCAGACATATGGAGGTGATGATCATGCAGGGCACAGAACTAGTACTCTATAAAAGGTTGCAACCGTCGGGACAATATGACCAGGTCAGGATTGTCCGATTTAAAGAGACTAGTTGCTTGATGTCCGATATATGTTTCGTAGCAGGGGCAGACACATATCTCCAGCCCTAGGCCTAGCATGTGATCATCCGATACTGGATCGATGTACGCAATACTACGGTATACTACGCTTGATATAGATCTTATATTCCTATAAGAATATTTCTGGAGAATTGGGTAGGCATGGCGCTTTGCTAGAAGCCAACCTTGTCTTGTGAATCGGTAAAGACGTAGTACGAGGTACGTACGTGTTCGGATTATCCGACGACCGTATTACTGCCAAAATATCCGGAGGTCTCTTGGGTCGCTTCCCGAAGATTCACCTATGATATTTGATTCGAATTTAATTAATCTTGGATTAATTACGGAGAAACTTTATCTTGGATAAAGTGCCTTATTTAGAGAGAGAGAACGATTAATTTGGATTAATCAGTAAGATTATTATATTCGATATAATAATTGAAATTCGATTTCGACGCGAAATTAAAATTAGATTTTAATTCGGGCATACGAGTTCATTTAGAATAATTCGTTAGCGACGTAAATAATAATTTCGCTAGGCGCGATTGTTATTTAAATTCGATTTAATTAATTACGTCGCGACGCAAGTTCGGTATTTCGGAAATATCGAACCGAACGCGTGAGTGGACGTGGGCCCACTTTCATTTGGGAACGTGTGGGGCCCACATGACACTTGTCATTATATGCATTATTTTATTGATAAGGCATTGCATGTTAATAGTGTACAAAACACTCTAAGGCATTGCATGGTGATAGGTGCATTACACTCAAAGGCTTTGCATGGAGTTTGAGTGTTTGACACTCTAAGCCATTGCATGGTTTATGTCATAGATTTATTATTTATTTAATAAATTATAACATAAATAAAATGATTGGATTGATTTTTGGTAAAAAAACAAATCAATTAAGACTTTACAAAAATCTCTCTTCTCTCTCAAATTGCCGAGAACTCCATTGACAAGGGCAAGGAAGATTTGATCTTCTATTCTCCATTTTTGCTAGCACAAGCAAGGGATCAAAAGAGGTGATAGGGAAACCATCAAAGAGCTTGGAATACAAAAGCTTGGAGCTTCAAGTCTTCTTCCTCCTCTTGGCCGAATCTTCCAAAACTTGGAGCTTCTACCATTTGATCATCTTCTTCATCACAAGGTATTGTAAGTATGATTCCGCCATACTTCATGTTTATATATCTCTTATAGTATTTCACATGCTTAATCTTTGTTTGGGACATATTATAGAAAACCAACAATGGTATCATTGAGCTAGGTTTAAGCATGAAATACTTTAGGTTAAAATTTGATAAAATTGGTTGAAGCATGTTCTTGTGAAATTTGATGAATAAGTATGCTTGCATGTATATAGAATGATGTTATATGAAATCAATTTTATGAAAAATGCATGGATGATTTTTCCCCAAAATTTTAACCTTGGCCGAATGGTGTGATAAAATTGGTTAAAGCATGTTCTTGTGAATTTGATGAATAAGTATGCTTGCATGTATATAGTATGATGATACATGGAATCAATTTTATGAAAAATGCATTGGATGATTTTCCCCAAAATTTTGACCTTGGCCGAATGATATGGTGAAATTGATTGAAGCATGTTCTTGTGAAATTTGATTAATAAGAATGCTTACATGTATATAGAATGATGATACATGGAATCAATTTTATGAAAAATGCATTGGATGAATTTTTCCCCAAATTCATGCCTTGGCCGAATGTGTTGCTACTTGGAGTGGATTGAAATTTTTTGTGTTTAAGATCATTGGATGACTTAGAACATGTACGGGATGTAATTAATAATTCAATCGGATTGAAAAACAAATCGACACAAAAAACTCACCTTGGCCGAATACATAGGACATGTAAGGAGTTGATTTTTGTTAAAATTAATGTTGGACATTTATTTTGAAAAATTGATGATTAATAAATTAAATGGGTATTTTGAAATATTTGGTTTAATACATTAATCTTGGTATTACACTTTAATTAATTGGACTTTAATGTTTGGAATATTAAAATTTATTAATGGGCTTTAATAATTTAATTGGGCCTTATGGGCTAAAATTGGTTTTATGGCACTTAAGGGTGATTCCTTATTTGGGCTTGGTAATTAGGTTTGACCCACATTGACCAAAGCCCAAGCCTTAATAAATCAATTCTAAGTCCATTTGACTTGAATTAAATTCAACATTGGATGTTAGTTGGGCTTTGAGCCCAATAAGATTAGATTTAGAATCTAAGTCTTTAAAGCACATTAAAGTGTAAAACATTTAATTTGGAATTAAATAATTGAATTAGTATTGAATACGAATTAAATTAGATTTAATAAGTAGTTCGATATAATTCGCGAATTCGTACCTTGTTTACTTATTCTCAATCGAGTTGGACTCGCAAAATCAAACCGTTGTTTGAACATTGGATGATCACTTTAACAAAGAAATTAATTGGATTAGATTGGTTGTAGAAGCATGTCTTGTTTGAATATATATGTATGTGATGAATGAATAGTGTATATCGGATGGATATTAGAAGGGAAAGGGTAATTTTAGAAATTATTGTAATTTGGAATTTATAAATTGGACCTGCGTGTGTACAGCCTTATCTCTTATCTCTTTGTATTCTCTTCTCACCTAATTCCCCTCATGTAAATGAGGTTTTCTTATTGTATTATGTAATTGGGTAGAAGTAGAATAGTGCTAGCGGGGAGAGGGAAAGGAGTGAGTGATTTGTTCTAGGAACAAGTTGTTTTATATCCATCCGCATATCACTATTTAATTTACTTTACGCTTTATGATGTTTTAGAAGCATGCTTAAGGGTGTATGATGATGAGACCTAACAAAGATAAATAAATTGGTTGCCAATTACGCGAAAATCCCTCAATTTATATTAAGCGAATATCCTTCCATTGAATGGTCTTTGTTCAAGATCCGAAGTTGGCATTGGTTTGTTTTTGACCAAAGTCAAGACCTTTGTCAATCAAGGATGTACTTGAATCATGAGAGTTTTGTTGCATATCGGTTGTCTTGTCCAAATCGTGATTTATTGGCCAAAGTCAAGATCACTTTTGTCCACCGACATTGATTACGAAACTTCCTCGTCAATGGGTCCGCTTAACTGGAATCACTAGGTTTGTTTTTGGCCAAAGCCAAGGCCTAGATGATTCGGAGGATAGGGTAGGTTAGGAAATGTAATGGTTACATTGGCATTATACATATGTTTCGGACTTGGATGTCCACCTAACCGGATCTAGGAATTGGATGAGATCCAATTGATCATGGAGATCTACCTAAGTTAAATAGCATACAATTTTTATTGGCCAAAGTCAAGGTGTGTGTTATTTAACGGGATCCTAGCCACTAGGAAATTCGATTTCCGAGTTCTCTACAGAGGGTTAGAAACTTGAAGAAAATGGGAGGCTATTATTGAATTTGCAATCGTTCAGATAATAGCCTTACTCGTCTTTCAAAATTATTTCGTCAATATTTTATTTGATTAGTTGGACTAATATATTGTTATTTTACTTGTAACAGTTTGACTGTACCCATAACATCGTGACTTTATAGTTGGACTATAGTTGTCAAGATGACTGGCAAAGGTAATATCCGCGACATAATCATGGGCGATAATGTCTTCAAAGGGACAAACTTTGCCGACGGGGGAAATGAACCTCAAGATAATGCTTGGGGCTGAGAGGGTACTGTATACTATTCAGAGGCCTCTCCCGCCTAAACCCACTGAGCCACTGGAGCTAGAGTTATGGAAGACTCATAGTGACGATTGTGACCAGCTCAGTCAGTTATGCTAGCTGCAATGACCCAGCATTTCAGACGCCAAAACAGGGACTTGGATCCCTATAACATGATGGCAAGATTGCGTGATCTTCACCGCACTAACAAGCGGTTGAAGAGGTACGAGCTAGTAAGGAAAACTCTTCCGCTCCCGGATGACAGATGGGCATCAGTTGAGGCCCACGGGACTCAAATGATCGATGACAGATGAGTTAGCCAATATGGGCATTGTCTTGGAGGCAGAGCTGACGATTGATAAGATATTACAATCGCTGCCGATACTTGGAAACAAATCATCATCAACTATAAGTTGATGGATACTGACGACACTCTTGGAGAGTTGTGTCCGTGCTGAAGGAGTCCGAAAGGGAACTCCTAAAGGGGAGCAAGCGCGAGGCGCATTATGCATCGACCTCTCATGCGCCAAGGGGTGGGCCCAAGGCAATTGGAGGTGCGAGGAAGAAGAAGTTAAAGAAAAGGGGCAAAGGCAAGTTGACAGTGGCTTCTAGGAAGCCAAAGGACAAATCTCGCGACATCTGCCTCAACTGCGGCAAGAGGGGGGGTCACTGGAAACGTGACTGCCAAATGAGCATTGTGCAGAGGGGGAGGATATCAAGGGTGGCAAGGCTACGCCTCTGGTATGTTTGTTATTGAGATAAATATGAATACTTCTAGTTTTAAAAAATTGGATTTTTGATTTGGTTGTGGTGCTCATATTTGTACTGATGTGCAGGTCTGCATGATAGCAGGATGCTGACGACAGGGGAGATGGATCTACGGGTGGAAACGGAAACACCAGTTGCTGTTTTGGCCGTAGGGACTTTTGTTTTAGAACTGCCCTCAGGGCATTGTACTAAACTTTTAAACTGTTATTTGTACCTAGTTTAACTAGGAATATTATATCTGTATCCTTGTTGACCCAGCAGGGTTACACTTTTGTATTTAGAAACACTGGGTGTATTTATATAAAAATGATGCAGAAATTTGCATAGCTGTTGCAAATAACG
>SKCR01022476.1:0-35132 GCA_019454045.1 Zanthoxylum bungeanum
TATGTTTTCTTGTTATAATAGAATTTTTATAAATTAGAATATGCATTTTTATTATAATATGTATTTTTATTTAATATATTTATTAATTTAATTTTTTAACTTTAATATGAAGCAAACATGTGGCGCAATGATGAGGCCTAAAAATGTTATATGTGTGTGTATATGTATATGTATATAAGGATAAGATTTGATTATAATAGTCGTTTAAAACCATGTAAGAGATTTCATTGTCAATGGATGTTTTGGATATTAAATGTTGGATCAATTAAAAAATAAATTTAGAGTTTTTTTTTTTAACTTGTAGGTTTTTCAAAGTGAAATTTTTTAAAAATATAAGCAATGATTAAAAATCCCAGACAATATGGTCGGATTTGTTGAATCGGGACCTGACTTGATCAATATCCAGTTCGAGTGATCCCCCAAACCCGATTCGCAGTGAACCGAGCAAAAACTTGCCGACCCATAAAGGTTTTTTAAAATAACAAATAAAAAAAATCAAATCGAATTCTAAATATTTAATTTTTTAGATCAGGGATAGAAAGAGAATTTTCAAAATTAGCTGGGGCATTTTCATAAATTTCAAAGAAAACATTTTTTTTTTTAACTGAATTAAGCTTGGAAATTTTCGAACGACTTTATTAGTTGAGTGGTGAAAATTTCATCATTTTTGTTTTAAATTAATGATATTGAGGATAAACAATGACAAATTAAGAGGTGTTAGAAAGAAGAAGTAAATGTCAATATACAATGAACAGTGTCATTGTAGCAATCCAATCTTTAGACAACACGTGTCCATCCACGGTAACGCCGTTTTTGCTACCCTACTATTATTTTTTTATTTCAAAATTAATGCTCTTATTTTTAAGAATTGAGGTAGGGGTGAACACAATTTCGGGTCAAACGCAAACCGCATCGAACCGCACCGAACCGAAACGAACCGCGCGGTTTGAAAAAAATATTAAAAATGATTTTGAACCGCACCGAATCGAACCGCAAATTTCTGGTCGGTGTGCGGTTTTGACCCATGTTAAACCGCAAACCGCCCAAACCGCAATTTTGACTCGAACCGCCTAAACCGCCGACCCGCGTTCAAATTAAATATTATTTTATATTTTTTCTTCTTTAACTATGAAAATTAAGATATTTAATGATCATATAACAATATGTAATGAATAAATGAAAATTATGTAATTTTTTTCTTCAATTATAATGTGAAAACACACAAAATTTTCTTTAAAAATTTATAATCCAAACCGCCGACCCGAACCGCCCAAAACGCCAACCCGAACCGCCGCGGTTTTCCTTATCAAATTTGCGGTTCGTTTTCTAATTTCCCAAACCGCCAACCCGCGCGGTTTGAAGTAAAAAATGAAAAAACCGCCCCGAACCGCACCGCGAACACCCTAAATTGAGGAACTCTCTCCATACACCATCCAAAGCAACCCTTTGAGAAGAGGTCGGCGGTTACAACTCTCTCATCCCTATTTCCTCTTCTTCACTTCTCTAAAAAAAAAATTCCCTTGATCAGCTCACATTTTTCTATGTTTTTCTCATTTTTGTTGTTGTTTTTCTTCGTTTATTCTTCTGATCCTTTTCTGTTTCTTTTCCTTTTAATGGTTTTTTGTATGTCCAGATCTTCATATGTGGCTCCAAAAGACTCTTTTGCGGTGGTTGTATTCTCTAATCAGATATGGATATGTGTTGGTTTTTAAGTTTTTTTTTTATGGTTTTTTTAGCTCTTTCATCTTTTGCATCAACCCATAAAAGATCTATGAGACTGAATTGGTAGATTTGAAGGAGGATGTAACATCCCACCAGAGGCATAAAGCTACTAGCAGTAGACATGAATAACTAATATTCTTGAACCTTAATTCTAATAAAAAAACGAACATGATACATCCTAAAATTGTACAACCTGGTACACAGTCCAGCATCAAAACAACTTGTAATAAACATCAAATATGCAAAAAAAACCTATGGTCTCTACCCAAGATATATCAATTTTCAACATCAATACTCAAGAGCTCCGTACCCATAATTACTCGTACAAATCAAAATTTGTATTAGATACATAAAACAACGTGAATTGCACAATTCAAAACTTAACTAACATAACTTCTAGACTATTAGAACATCTTTCAGGACTCTAGAGTGACTGACTGCAGCTTGGTGATTCGTCGTCTCAAGCATGACTTCACAAAAGCTTGTGTGGTTGACCGATCTATTTGAACTTACCAAAACTATTAAATTATTGTGATGTGAGTTATAAAACTCAGTAAGTAATCATACTCATACTATATAAAACGAGAATAAATCTTCAAAATAGTGTACGTATAAACATGTGTATGTGTGTGTATCGAAAAACCTTTAAAACTCCATTCTATTCTTATAGCTCTATATATACAACGTCTTCCGAAAATACTTAAATCCATAAACATAGTTCATTAGGCATACTAAATACAAAACCCGAGACTTTAAACAAAATTATAATGTCCAAAATATATGCATTCTAGGATGAATCTATTTTATCATATAACCGAGAATGATACATGTTTGAAATATCATCAAATCATAAGGTTTAAAACTTTCATTAATAACAAGTTAAGCACTAATATTTTATACGAATAACATTTCAAACGATCCATATTTAAAATACATATACATACTTAGAAAAGTACCTTGTACAAGTTTCCAAAAATTATACGTAATAATCATACCATAATCGTAAAAAACAAACCGACTAAGGATGTATTAATATATCATAAACGAATGAGAGAAACATCTAAAATATTCTTACACAAACCTATACCGACTCGATCAAACGAAGCTCGTACGAGACTCAATACATATTTTATAATAGGTAATAGATGAATTTCGTCCGAGCGGACGCCTGAACTAAAACTATTATGACATGAGCTAAGCCATCAACCAAACTGATCACACACACATTATCATTACAAATGCCACAAAATATATCTCACTCGTTATCAGAAACAGAAAACATAATACAAATTCCCCACCATCAATCTCATCCACAATCAGAAATGAAAATCATAATAAAAATTATATACAATCAAATATGCATCATCAGATACGTAGATCATAATATTAAATTTCATACAGTCAATCTAATCCACAATCAGAAATGAAAATCATAATATAAATTTCATACCGTCAATCTCATCCATAATCAGAAACAAAAATCATAATACAAACTTCATACAATCAATCTCATCTACTCTCAAAAACAGAAAACATAAAGAAATCACTTTAATCTCATATTTTGAAAATACTTCAAAACACTAATCAGGCGTCCAATGTCTGAGTCGCGTGTCTTTATCGGATATTGGCCAAAACATGATTATGTCGACAGAAGATAGCAGGTCGTGTCATTTAAGATGGATGGACCCTATACAGACATCACGACAAGTCAAATCATTAAAAAATAAAACGTAGTATGAGCAATCTGACATAAACATATTATATCGTATCGTAAACGAAATCAAATATATCTCAATCAAAAGAAAGTTTAACGGAACTAAACTTCTTCAAAAGTTCTTTTTTCAGAAAACCATAAAACATGGATATTCAAAAGATAACATAAAGATTTTTACTGAAAATGAAATCAAATCTCAAATCAATATCATAATAAATCTATATCAAGCGTCCATGGACCAACTCACTGGACGAATAAACCAGGAGTCCAATGTCCAAGTCGCAGGCTCTAAGCGGACATTCTCTGAAATATGACCATGTCGAGATAGGATAGCGGGTCGGTCCACTGCAGCTGGACAAGACCCTATACAAGCACCACATAGGTTTCAAACATAAAAATGTAAAAATATAGTATACACACCACGTCGTAAACATATAATATCGTATCAAAAGCAAAAAAAAAATCAAATATATTTCATTTAAAAGGAAAATTCTTTGAAAATAAATTTCTTAAAATAATTTTCGAAAAATAAATAACCAAAAACATTCATCCACATGTCAGACACATCACATAACAAATATCAAATCCATTATCCATTGAAAACTAACTCACAAATTACAAAAACGATCACATTATATCACATACTTATTCTAAAGACAAGTGTGTGTGTTTATATTCACTAACCATTGAAAAATAACTCGTACATTGAGATACTATATCATTATATCATATAACACTATCAAATCCACCATCCAGTAACAAATAACTCACAAATGACAAAACGAAAATAATATATCATATACTTATTCTAAGATAATTATACTGGCATATACATATACATATACATATACATATACATATACATATACATATACATATACATATACATATACATAACATATACATATACATATACATATACATATACATATACATATACATACACACACACACACATACATATACATATACATATCTCTTATACAAACAAGCAACAAACAATATTCCAGGTATTCATTGCATGGAATACTTACATGATCTCGCGAACACTCCTGATTCTAGTCAAATCTATCAAAATAAATTATAAAACGCGATTATAATCGCAGTTTTGTGGAATTTCTGACTTAGCTATAACAAACTTCTGGACTTTCTCGGAACACTCAATTCAAGTCTGATTCCAACAATTTCAGTTTCTTACTCTTAAAACATTATACTACAAATTCATAACATAAAATTCACTTTCCGATACAATACCCGAAATCCTCCGAAAAATTTGAAAACATTACAAACGGATCCGGTGCCTTTTGGATCTTTCAAGTTTTCTTCTGAAACCTTTATAATACTTATGATATATCATAATATACCATTCTAGTATATCCAATTAGCTTAAATCCTTGAATTCGCGTTTTTGGGAAATTTTCCAAAAAAAATTATGAAACAACAGAATGTTCATGGACCTTCTAAAATGGCATAACCCATAATTAGCCCCATGAACTTTTATCCAACATCTCAATAGCCCACCGGACTTTTATTTTCACCCATTAACCTACTGAACTCTTAAAAACCGTGTAACCATCCCATTTACGTAACGCCGTTCCGCGCGTGTAATGAACAGAACGTTAAGTGGGATTGTTCAGATTTTTTTCAGTTCCACGTAGACTTTTTTAAACATGTGGAAGCCAACTCATTCCACTTTTTTGAACATGTGGAAGCCAACTATTTTCCACTCCTCATATTTTCCCAATTGCAACCCTAACACAACCCTAAAGGCGAAATTGCTAGACTCTCCATATTCTTCCCCAAAGCATTTGTTCATGGCTGAAGCAAAAATTATGAAAAAATAAAATTTAACTCATCTCGTCTCCTTTTACAAATTCGAGCTCAGCTCATCACCTTAATTGTTTATAGTGTGAATCGAACTCATCACTGCGAGTGTGAATCGCTGTCATTAAGCTTCGATTTTTAGGCACTATTATAGTGTGAATCGTTGTCATTAATCGAACCCATCACTGCTAAGGTAATTGTTTCTCTTCTTTAATACTTATTATTTAAAGTTTGGTCGTGTGTATCTCAGAACCCATCTAGGATTTTTCTTGTTACAAAATTATAATGTTTTGTTAATGTTTAATGTTTATGTATTGAAATTTCATTTTTGAAATAAATAATCCAATGGTTTTCATTTGGCTTGTTAATAAGCTGATGATAAATATTTTCTCAAATTAATTTAACAATTAATTAACGTCGTCGTCAATTAGCTTTCTCTGTGTGCTTTGAAATTTACCAATTAATTATTGTATTATTGAATTGAAAATTGATGTTGTGGTCCTCACTGTCGGATGTAGTTTCTGAATAATCAATTGAGAATTCTGTCTTTTGTTTAATTTGTGCTTGTCCTTATGTAGTTGTGGTCCCAATTTTCAGGGAAAATGGGTGACATGTTTGTCAAGTTGATTATTCACCATTGAGGTAGTTTTCATGACTAGGGAAATAAAGTATGTGGGTGGACACGTTGACGTTGTCGAGGATAAATTTGACTTCGATCACTTGTCGTATGTGAATGTGCAAGTCTATATAAAAGAGCTTGGGTATGCTAGTGTGGGAGCTATATGGGTTAATCATAAACATGTAGGAGATTTTTGCCTCGTTGTGGATGACTTGATTTTGTGTTCAATTGGTGAGAAAGTAGAGAGTGGTGATAAGCTGGACTTTTACGTTGTGGGAGGGATTAAATTATTTCAAGATCTGAGTTCTCAAGTTTTAGAGAACGGACTTAACCAACCTATTGAGAATAATGTTATTGAAGAGAACTATAATGAACTTTACTTAAGTGAGGAAGAGGACGAGAAGTTAGTTGCAGCAAGAGAAAAAATGAAGAAGAAATTGAGCAGACTGGTATTAGAGAAAAATCACAGAAAAAAAATGTGCCAGAAGAAGCTGATGACTTACCATAACTTTTTCTTGAAGCATATGATGTTAGTTTTGCAGAGGATGATTTAGAAGATTCTGAAGAGGATGAAGAACAAGAGGCAAGAGATGAAGATGAGGTTGGTTCTATTGTTAGTGATGATGATGAAGACAACATTGGTTTGAGTGGAAATGATCAAACAATTAAATATGATCCTACAAGTACAGTCCTTATATTTTGCATTGATATGGGCTTTGAGAATGTGACACAAGTGAGGCAAGCTATTACTAAGTATGCAATTGTTAAAGGTGTTGGACTTCGTTATTACTCAAATGACAAAGACCGTATAAGAGTGCATTTTTTGGTCGGTTGTCCTTGGAAACTATATGTAAGTATGGAGAGAAACAACAACACAATGATGGTGAAAATGTACACACCAAATCACAAGTGTTACAGGGTGCAAAATAATCCAATGGCTACTTCAAACAACTTGGCTTTCTTGCTGGAAAAAAAGATTACACAACATCATGGGATAAAAGTAAAAGACATAAAAGATTTTTGCAAGTCTGAATATAATCTAAATGTCGGGTGGACTAATTGCCAGAGGGTAAGAAAGAAAGTTCTCAAAGACATTGTAGGAGACTATATGAACAATATGGGGACTTGCATGATTACTCCCATGAGGTTTTGAGAACAAATCCCGGTTCAACTTATGTGGTTGAAACCAGCAGAGAAGAAAGTACAAGAGGGGAATTCTTATGTTTCTATGTTTGCTTTAAGGCATGCAAAGAATGTTTTATAAATGGTTGTAGGAAGTTAATTGGTGTAGATGACTGTTTCTTAAAAGGGTTATGTGAGGGTCAATTGTTGTGTGCCATAGGAAGGGATGAAATAATCAATGTTTCCAATTGCTTGGGCTGTGGTTCGGATAGAGAATGCTTATAATTGGGGCTGGTTTATAAGGTTGTTGAAGTATGACTTGCCTTTAGGAGATGGGGAAGGATACAATATCATGAGTGACATGCAAAATGTATGTAAATATAATATTTTGTTTTAATTATATGAAAATAATATTTTGTTTTGATATATTGAGCAAGTTTTTACCTCTGGATGATCATTGAATATGTGATTTGTAAGGGCAGTCATGATTATCAATTCGACAATTCAAGGACTTAAAAGAACTTGAGCAAAATGTAATTCATTTGACAGAAATGAGTATTATTTATGTCAGTGTGGATCACATGTAATTTGGGACTTTTGTCTTGACATTATATCTATATCATTCCTGCATTTGTTTTTTAAAAAATGGAACTTGTTGTCTTGACATTATATCTTTTACTTTATATTAATTAGGGTCTTGACAAGGCATTAAGAGAAGAGTTACCAGCTGTTTATCATAGGATGTGTGCAAGACACATCTATGCAGCTTGGGCAAAGAGATGGAGGGGAGCAGAACAGAAAAAGTATTTTTGGAAGTGCGCAAAGTCAAGCAATAAGAATCAGCTGCAGAGGAATATGGACAAACTTGCAACTATGGGTAAGGATATTGTTCAAGACACGATTGAATATCCAATTCACCAATGGGTAAGAGCTTTCTTCCAGAGATGACTAAATGTGATATGGTTGATAACAACATCTCTAAAAATTTAATGGGTGGATATTATATACTCGGTATCTTCATATTATTACTATGTTAGATGAGATACGTAGGATGGTAATGACTAGGATAACTCGTAGGCGAGAGTTTTCCAAAACATGGATATGTGATATATCACCAATGGCAATGAAGAGGGTTGAGAGGAACAAATCAAAATCGTTTGATTGGCAAATGGTATTCAATGGAGAAGATGAATACGAAATTTTGAGTGTGAAAAATGTTCAAGTTAGACATGTTGTTTCTTTACTGAGATAGACTTGTACATGCCGAGAATGGCAATTAAGCGGCATACCATGTAGGCATGTTATTTGAGCCATTTATCTGCCCACAAACATCCTGAACAATTTGTCTCAAATTGGTACCATAAAGACACATTCCTTAAGGCCTATAACTATTTTATGTACCCAATGCAAGACAAAGAGAGATGGCAGAAAATGAATAAAGGGTTGATTTTACCTCCTCCTTACAAAGCTAAAGTTGGTAGGCCTAAGTTAAATCGTCGTAAAGACAATGATGAACCAAAAAAAGTTGGGAAGACATCACGAGTTGGGAGGAATATGACATGCTCCTTGTGCAAATAACAAGGCCACAACAAGACATCATGCCCAACAAGACCGAGAGGAATTCAGGTACTTTAATAATTATCGTTTTGTTAAAATTGCTTAACCTAGCTTTGGATATTAAAATTTATTTATCTGCTCTATTTGTGCATAAACAGTCCATCAATGTAAGGAGAAGTTCATGGATGTTGCAAGGAGACAGGGTTGTGAGCATGAGCATGCAAAATGCGAATGCTTTCTTGCAAAGGCAGCAAGATGGGAGTCAAACTAATACACACGCAAGTTCTACTCAAAATCCAACACCAACACTCTCTTCCAGCATTGCTAGTGGATCAAGAAGCATTCTAGGACATAAGTACAAAGGATTGCAATGGAACGGTTTTGATGCAGTCACTGGAAGGCAGCTTCAAGAAATTTGAGACAAGAAGAGGACGCGTAAAGACTGATGGATAACATATTAGTTCAGATCATTTTGATGTTAGTAAGATATTTTAGATCATTTTGGACAAAACTAAAATATTTCATTTTGGATGATACTTTAATATTCTACTTTTTGCTTGAATTTGGCTTCAGTGATGGTATTATCAAGGCAGAATTTTAACTCAAATATATAGTATTATCGTTAATCGTTTGATCCCTTAACCGCTTTTGGTTGTCTCTACTGTGCTTTAGAACATACGTTCCTGTTGATTCTTGGTTTCAATCAAAAAGCAAAGAAAAAAGTTTATAACAAAAGAAATCTAAAAACACATTGCATTCAAGACATGATTGTGTTGATGATGGTTTATGTAGTTATAAAGAGTTTTTAACATCATTTTTGAGACTTATGTAGGCTTACAGTCAAAATATTGAAGTTCAGTGGGCTAATGTGATGCATTATAAAAGTTCAGGGGGTCAAATATGTGTTCTGTTATATTTGCATTGTTGGCTGCCACGTCATCAACTCCAAACGAAAAATATGACGTGGACGGTAAACGGAACGACGTTACATTGAATGGGCTGGTTACACGGTTTTTAAGGGTTCAGTGGGCTAATGGGTGAAAATAAAAGTTCGGTGGGCTATTGAGATGTTGGATAAAAGTTCAGTGGGCTAATTATGGGTTCTGCCCTTCTAGAACCATCTAAACATCATCATACCATCATAATTAAATCATATCTCTCATTACGATCATCCAAACATCGACGTAGGCAAAATTGGATTTTACCGAAAACTCGCTTAACCCACTGAATCGATATAATTCATTTTGATTTCACTCGAATTCTACCAACTATACATATGTAATCTACTATAACACAATTCATTCAATACACATCAAAACATAACTCTACAAATCTACTGGAAGCATCCGAACATTGCACGTTTAACTTGAAAATAACGACGAGTCAAAACCAAGATGGGTAAGAAGCGCACAAATCCTCCTCATTCTCGCTATTTTTCAGCGATTCCAAGGCTGTCGCCGACCACCAATGGATGCGCAGTGACCGACCAGTCCTGTCCCTATCGTTTCACTGGACGGTGGAGGCCAAATTATGGCCGACGTTGGCCACCATCCGGGGGGGTCGGTGGGATAAGTTGAGAAGTTTTTGTCATTTTTATAATGTGTGGAAACTTAGGGTATTTATAAGAAACTTTCTGAAATTTACCAAACAACCCCGCATAATTGTAATTTGGTAACTGACAATGTACTCATTCGGAAATTCATATTTTTATGGCTCTTCTGATATAAATTTTGAAAAGAGTTCAACATAAAAATTATTCATCTCAGAAAAATAAGTCCAACGGTCGAAGAATCACCTCGGTCAGAAGAATTATTTGCTAATTCTATTGCCGAAACAACAAACTTTATCCGTGTAAAATAATATATTTAAATTGCGTAATCAGTCCTTTCGCATTTCGCGATTTCCAATGCAATGAAATTCCACCTTAAGATATTCTGATCTATTTTTCAACACTTACACTCTTGTTCTTCAATATTATCTCGTTCCGAAACCTTAAATGCGATCCAAAATCTTCCAAAAATATCCCAAAAAAATCTGGAAATTATAGTGGAGCTCTTACAATGGACTGTATGGGATTCCCTTGACGTCAATTTTTTTTCTTTTAGATTTTTCGAGTTTTGATTTGTTAAAAATTGTATATAGGCAGATGTAAAAGCTTAGGGTTGTTATTTCTGTATTGTGTAATCCTTTTTCTGTTCTAGGATTGTATTCCCGGTTGTAGTTGAAGTAGGAAGACCGACCGCTCCTATAAATCCTCTTATACGCCAATATTTTAATAGGTGTGATTTGGTCCTTATGATGGTTACGAGAGAATCATAGTTCACAGATTTTATGTTATTAGGTGATATCTTAACTAAAATAGACTCTTATTTTAATTAAGAATTATATTTGAGCTGATTTGGCTGAATTGATGTTGCACTTATGTTACTTAATATATTTCATCATTGAAAAAAATGAGATTGAAAATCGAGTGAGGAGTCCGCTAAAAATTTTGGAAAATCACTCGGCAAAACCCTAAAACTAATACTTCTGCGCCGCCTTCTAGAAGCCCAATGGCCCCTATCTCACTTTAAATATTCAAACTTCCTCGTCCGAATCACCACCTGGACCGCCAATGGCTTTGCTCCTAAGTTCATTACAAAGTTGTTTTAACTGTTAATTATTCGATTTTTCTCTTTCTTTTTCTAAAGTCTCGAGATTCCTTAAAATAAAATTCGATTATCAACTCTCTTTTTCTCACCTTTAAAAACAAAAACAAAAATTTTTAAAAAATATTAAATAAATATAAACCAAATATATGTTTTTGATTAAAATGGATTATGTCTATTATTTTTACTACTATATATATATTCGACCAATTGAAATGGGAAACACCTCGAATCATTATTTCTCCATCTTTATTCCCATTTCATTTGTTACTACTTTATTCTCATTTATTAATTATAGTAATAACAATTTCAAATTAATTTAGGGTTAGTTGTGAAGTTCTGAGTTCCAGTCAATGAGTGTATTTATTCTAAGAGCTTTAGATAACAGAGGGTTTTACTTACTCCGTTTAAGTTCGAGTCAGGTGGTTTGTCGGTAGGGTTTCTAATGTTTCAAAAAAAAATCAATCTCTTATAAAATTACTATAACTAATATAGGGCCCGCACTTTGTACGGGTTGAGCAAATCTTTGACTATAATTTCATATCATAATAAAAATCTTAATAAGATTTTAGGTATTAACCTTGTAAATGATATGAATTTAGTTGATCTTATAGTTTAAACGAGACAATTGATTTACTTACCTACACTTAATATTTATGCCTAATTTGTTTATCTATAAATTCTCAAACAGTGTTTCTAATACACATTATAGTTTCTCTCCCGTCTTATTCCCTCATTTGAATACATATTCTGAAACTACCTACAAGCAATGACAACAATCAATCTCTATATTCCAAAGAGGGAGGTGAATTGAGTTATTGTCTAATAATGCGGAATTTAAAATCTTTGTCGATTTTAACTACTTTTACCAATTAAGCTTAAGGTATATTTTCTCAACAAATAAATATTACCTATATGCAAGTTTATAATATATAAGTACATACAAAAATAAACTTGCGGTAATTAAAGAGTTAAGGGATATAGAAAATAACACCATGAGATTGTTAGTGGTCCTAGAACATGCCAATGATCTCTACAACATGATTTAGTGTGTGAATAATCAAAATAAGATGCAGAATAAACTTACATTGATTGGCTTGGATGATGGAGTTAAAAATTTGTATGTTTGTGAAGAGCTCCAAGCTTTTCTTTGTGTTCCAAACTCAAAGAATTGGTTTCCCTATCACCTTATTTGCTCTTTGAAGTGCTAGCTTACAAGAATTTTTGCAACAAAAACTCCATGGGAGAAGGAGAGAGTCACCACATTAGAGGGGAAAAAGAGAATATGAAATACTGTGAATAGTAACTCTATCTAACTTCCAAAGTTGACTTGGTTTAAATACAAAGTTTGTGTGTTGAAATTGGTTTGAGTGTTTTATAAGTAAAGCAAGCCTTACTTTCAACAAATCAAATCCACAAATCAAGCCCAACCACTTCCATCACATGTCCAACAATTGATGTAAGTGAAGTCGGTCCCACCACTTTTAAATTCAAAATTCAAGTGGGTTCATACAACACACTTTGTGCCCGGTTTCATTTAATCTGACTAAACGAATTTTCCGTCACAACGTAATTAAATCCAATTAAATTAAATAATAATGCTTCGCAAAATTATTACGGAAGTCACTTACGAATTAATTCCAAAATTATTCGTTCGCACGAATTAAAATACAATTTTAATTCCACATTGAAATCTAATTTCAATTAATATGTCTAATATATTATTTTAGCCCAATTAAATAAATTAAATAGTAAAATTCAATTTCACTATTAAATTCATTTTGCCGATTAATTCCAAATTATCGCGTTCTCTCTTTTTCGACGAATTTAATCCCAGATAAATTCTCGACGAATTTAATCCCAGATAAATTCTCGACGCAATTAATCTCAAATCAATTCTTGCCGTAATTAATCCCAGATTAATTTTCTCTCTCATGATTAATCTCAAATTAATTCTGTTCGAGTCAAATGTCATCGGCGAATCTTTGGGAAGCGACCCAATAGATCCCTGAATATGTTGACAGTAAATCCGGTTGTCGGACTATCCAAACACGTGCGTACCCCGTACCACGTTCTTACCGATTTACAAGACATGTTTGGCTTCTAGTAAAACACTGTGCCTACCCAATTCTCCAAAAATATTCAACAAAGAATATGTAATCTTTATCCGGCGTAGTATACAGTGTATTGCGTATTACGTATTACGATCCAGTATCAGATGTCACATGCTAGGCCTGAGGCTGGAATTGTGTCTACCCCGTACGAAGCATATATCGAACCACTAGCAACTAGTCTCTATAATCGGATAATCATGACCTAGTCATACTATCCCGATAACTGCAGCATTTAAGAGTACCAGTTATGTATCCTACGTGATTATCATCTTCATATGACTGAAGTGATACTTCCATCTTGACATCACACCCAACACACTACGATTCTCAGTATACCCATAAGAGGCGTACACAGAACCTGTTAAAGCCCCGGACGACCAAAACCAAAGTATACTGATTGTCGCAAGTATTAGCGATACAAGTCTCAGGTTAAGACCAAATACACATACCCTGATTCGGATTCCCATAGACACATAGTCATACTACCAATGGGATTCTGATGGGTCTATCCAGAGCGAAGCTGTTCCCGGTCCAACGGTTAACAGAACCTCCCATCACACATGCATAAGTATCCAATACTTAAATATATGAGAACTATGTCGTTAAGCTTTCATAACGCGCACGAGTGCAATACTAGCCTATTCGACATTATCGATGTCCAGTCTCGATAATACTACGACTAGAGATATTTAATGATCAAATATTTCATGGATTAAATTGTCTCATGTCTTATTAATCTGGAACTGATCATATGGACTTTTATCATTTATATATCAAAGTAATTCATTACAAATGATAAAAGATCAATTTCATTTTGTCACATAGTTAATTTGTACAAAGAACACCATGTCTTTTACAAAATAGTAATGCTATGGGTCATAATTATCCAACAGAGATATAGTGGTTCGGCCAACGATGCCTACGTCCACTCCCTCAAGCCGCGCTTGGAGATTTTCACTATCAATCGAGTTTTTACCGTGACTCACCCGCAACCAAGATGTTTATACAAGGTTCACTCCAAACCTTTATACTTTGAGTTTTAGATATAGGCTCACTCAAAAACCTATACAATGAGTTTTCTACGTAGGCTCACTCACTCATCTTTACAATTACCCAAACGATGAGATTTCACAAACCACAAATGTTTTGAATAAGAAGTTTGTAAACACACTTGTGCACTCACAAAAATAAAGAAGATTGTGTGAGTTGCTTACTCAAGTGATCTAAGCTCACTACAAATGTAAATGAATGTGTAGTGTGTGAGCTTTATGTGTGAGTGTTTATGAATATGAAAGATTATGAAACACTATTGTTTTTGCCTTATTGTAAGATGTATGAAGGTTCTCTAATATTGCAAAAACGAATTGAGGCTCAATTTATAATAAAATACAAAGCATCTCCACTTCCCCTGTCTGAGGCCGGTATGTCGGTCTCCAGACACCGGTATGCCGGTCTGGCATAGTAATGGCTCTCAATGGCTATATTACCGTTTTAAATATATCCGTTAGGCCGGTATGGTAACCGGTATAGGGACTTATTTGGTCATTCCCGGTTCCAGTAAGCTTGTTTAGAAATAGGCTCGCCGGTATGGACACCGATATATGGATCGGTATGGTCTGTGCCGTTTTGGTTCACCAGTATGGTAGCAGGTTTGATGCATGTCGGTTCCAGTGTATATGAAATCCCTAGTATGACCGATATGGTCACTAGTATGACACCAGTATGAAATATGTCGGTTTCATAGAGCTTGCAAAATATAACATCTCACCGGTATGGAGACCGGTAAAGGATCGGTCTCTGTACCAAAAATACATATATGAAGTCTCAAGGCATTTTGTACATGAGCCTAATGCATCTAAGTGAATGTGCATGTTTCTTATGACCTTAGGTACTTGAATAATCAATTCGCAATACATTTAGAGCCCTAAACTAAGATTTCTCATAAATTCTTCAATATGCGCCAGTCTTCACATTATTCGCTCATCACGATTGTTGTGCTTCGACATCTTTTTATAATGTCTCGCTAAGTGCGTCGAAAACTTCAACTCTTCAAGTGTTGACGTCATCAAAATTCATTACGCGATTGTGTCGCTAATATATGCATAGTTATAAATAAATTTAAAAATATTTAATTTTCTTCTTTCGATGAATTCTAGTGAAATTTAATGTAATTTATCAATAAGCTTAAACTTTCTTATTGAACTTGAAATATTGGATGTCATTGTGTAAGAGCTAATAATTAGAGTTTATATCATGACGCATAATAAAAAATAATAAATTCATGAAAAAACTAATATAAATAATTCAAAATAAAACAACAAATAACATAGACCAAAAAACTAAAAAATGACTAGTTTTTGTGGACGAAATTGCTATTTATGTCTCTTATTTTAGTAGGAGATTATGTTTTAATGTTGTAATAAGTTCTTTTATTTTAATTTTGGAAAAACCCACCTTAAGGCCCTCGTACTCTTAATGTTTTTTACATTACACCCCCCTATACTAAATTTTCTACACATTGCACCCATGTACTCTCAATTTTTTTTTACATTGCAACCCCCCTATACTAAATTTTCTACACATTACACCCTGCACTCTCAAAAAAATTGACATTTCCACCCTTATTTTAACGGCAAATTAACAGAGTTGAGAAATATTCTGACATCACTCACTCTTATTTCGGATTGGACCGAGCAAATTTTTTTACTTTGAAGTTATGCTAGGGCACATAACTATATGTTAGGGCGCATAAATATTATGCTTCTTCTGATACATTCAAAAATCCAACTAATTTATTGCAAAAATTAGATCAAAACTACGATCTTGGAGTGTTATTAATGAACAACAAAAAACAAATAAAGATGCTTCACGGTTATCAGACATCATTCCTAAAGAACGACAACGAGTATTACATGTCATGCGTGTACATTTATAGCAAACACCCATTTTTTTAGCTCTTCTCTTTTTAGCATAGGTGTTTCTTCCTAAACCAGACAGATATGACACAAATAAGGGTGAGTGATGTCAGAATATTTCACAACTCTGTTAACTTGCCGTTAAAATAAGGGTGAAATATCAATTTTTTGAGAGTGTAGGGGTGCAATGTGTAGAAAATTTAGTACAGGGGTGCAATGTAAAAAATATTGAGAGTACAGGGGTACAATGTGTAGAAAATTTAGTACAGGGGTGCAATGTAAAAAACATTGAGAGTACAGGGGCCGCAATGTAGGTTTTTCCAAGTTTTAGAAGTAACTAATAAAAAATTAATTATAGAGATTAAATGTAACATATGTTTTTTTAGATGATTTTTTTTAATAGAAGATTACAATATATATATTTTATATTAATAGATAATCAACAAAATTCAATTATAGAGATTAGCTACCATATATGTTTTTTTCTTTAAAAATTGTAATGGGACTTATTTTTATATTTTAATAATAATAAATTATATTATTGATTAATTAAATTAATATGTTACTATTTTAATAGGAGATTGTGTTTTTATATTGTAATAGGTTTCTTATTTTAATTTTATAATTTAGTAATAAAAAATTATATAATAATTTAATTTTATAATATAACAATAAATATAAGATTTTATTTTTATATTAATATGTTTCTTATTTTAATTATTATTATTTTAATTTAATAATTTTAAAATTAAAAAATAATTTTTATAGATATTTTAATTTTATAATTTAATGATAACAAATTAATTGTAGAGATTATGTACCACGTATTAAATGAATAAGTTTATTATTTAATAAAAGATTATGTTTTACTTTATAATTGCTTTCTTATTTATTATCAATCAATTAATTAAATTAATAAGTTTATTATTTTAATGAGAGATTATATTTTTAAATTGTAATAAATTTATAATTTTAATTACATAATTTAATTAAAAAAATTATAAATATATTTTAAAATTATAATTTAATAGTAGGATATTCTATTTTTATATCTCAATAAGTTTCTTATTTTAATAATTTACTATTTTAAATTTATAATTTTTAAATAAAAAATAATTTTAGAGATATTTTAATTTTATTATTTAATAAAAATTATTGTATAAATTAGGTGACACACATTAAATTAATATGTTTCTTATTTTAGTAGGAGATTATGTTTTATTTTATAGTATGTTTCTTATTTATTATCAATCAATTAATTAGATTAATATGTTTCTTATTTTAATGATATAATTTAATATAAAATTATAAAGATATTATAATATTATAATTTAATAATAAATAAGATATTCCATTTTTACATTGCAATAAGTTTCTTATTTTAATTTTACAATTTTAAAATAAAAATTAATTTTAGAGATATTTTAATTTTGTAATTTAATATTAAAAAATATTATAGAGATTATGTGACACATATTAAATTAATATGTATCTTATTTTAATAGGATTATGTTTTATTTTATTATAGGTTTCAAATTTAAAATTTTAATAATAAAACTAATTTTAGAGATATTTTAATTTTATAATTTAATATTTTTTATCAATAATTTATTATTTAATAGTGAGCCGTCACGTGACACTATATAGAGGCTTGATAATGTTTATAGGAGATTATGCTTTTATTTTAAATAAATTTCTTATTTATTATTAATTAATTAATTAAATTAACAAGTCTCATATTTTAATCAGATATTATATTTTTATATTATAATAGGTTTTTTTTATTTAATTATATAATTTAATAATAAAAAATTATAAAGATATTTTAATATTATAATTTAATAATAAATACAATATTCTATTTTTATATTGCAATAAGTTTCTTATTATTTTAATTTTAAAATTTTAAAATAATTAATTATTTTTAGATATATTTTAATTTAATAATAAAAAATATTATAGAGATTTGGTAACACATATTAAAATAATATGTTTCTTATTTTAATAGGAGATTATGTTTTTTTTAATTATAGATTTCAAATTTTAATATTTAATAATAAATTAATTTTATAAATATTTTAATTTTATAATTTAAATATTCTAATTATATTTTCTTATTTAATAAAATTAACAGAATATCAAGAGGGGAAAATATGGATACGGCAAAAACGCAGTCGTTCCAATCAGATTTAGTTTATATAAACCTCAGTACTCGACTCCATTTTGCTCATCATTCTCAGTTCCCACTCTTGAAAGTTTTCAACTAAAAAAAATGGAGCAATTCAAAGGACAGCCTCGTCTCCCGAAATTCGCAGTCCCGAAACGCTACGACATTCACCTGAAACCGGATCTGACGTCCTGCAAATTCGTCGGCACCGTCGCCATCGACGTTGACGTCGTCGGAGACACTAAGTTCATCGTCCTCAACGCGCCGCCGACCTCACCATCAACAACCGATCCATTGCCTTCACCAACAAGCCTCCTCTAAGGTACTCATCCGATAGCAACAAACAACAACCTTTACAACAATTAAAATAGACGCTCGTCCATTAATTATTTAAATTTGCGATTTTTTTTTTTTGTTGTGATGTTAAATCTTTGTAAGTGAAATGGTTGTTTGATTTTTTGTTTAAATAAGCAGGTGTTGGAGCCTACGAAAATTGAGTTGGTGGAAGCTGACGAGATTTTGGTATTGGAGTTTGCTCAGACGCTTCCGTCTGGGATGGGGGTTTTGGCTATCGGATTTGAGGGAGTATTGAATGATAAAATGAAAGGCTTTTACAGAAGGTGACTGATTTAAGCTTTTACTTTTTTGTTTAGTATATAATACTAATAGGAAAAGGAAGACGGATATTGAATAGGAAATTTATATAAATTTGCTTGATTTGCTTGGGTATGTGAGGAGAGCTAAATAGAAAAAATATATATTCAATCTATATTGAGCAACTGAGAACATGTAGGAAAAGTGAAGTGATAAAAGATTTCGAGTTCTTAGACAATTCATAAATGGTAAGCACAGGGTTATCATTCTGTGTGGCTTAAAAGATTTATCATAATTCAAGAGACCCATTTTTGTAAGGTCTGAAGTTATTATCTTTTTTTGGAAAAGAATTTTCGGCTGAATTGGCAGGAAAATGGAGAATAAATGCCTACTAGTTCTGACAATTAAGTTGTGGGTTTGGTTTCCAGTTGTTATGAGCATAATGGTGAGAAGAAAAATATGGCAGTCACACAGTTTGAACCAGCTGATGCTAGACGATGCTTTCCATGTTGGGATGAACCTGCTTGCAAGGTAAGCCTTCCGGATGCTATTTTTCCACTCGTGTGAACCCTTTTTCATTTGGAATAAAATCAATTTAAAAACTCATATAAGTCCAAAGACTATATTGAGAATATACGCTCTTGTTTTCATTTTTTCGGTTATAAATATTGCACGTGGTTAAGCTTATAGCTTGTCTCCTTGTCCCTTTAAATTAGTAAATTCCCTTATTTGTTGACATTTGGTGTTGCAGGCTACATTTAAGATCACATTGGACATGCCATCTGAACTGGTGGCTCTTTCCAACATGCCAGTCATTGACGAGAAAGTGGATGGACATTTGAAAACAGTATCTTATCAAGAATCGCCAATAATGTCAACTTATTTGGTGGCAGTTGTTATTGGTTTGTTTGATTATGTGGAAGATCACACGTCTGATGGTACAGTGATGTGCCATTGATTCTCATGGTATTACAACTTTTTTCATGGTTTTGCATAAACTTACACACATCTTTTCATAGGGATCAAGGTTCGAGTGTACTGTCAAGTCGGGAAGGCTAATCAAGGAAAATTTGCACTCAATGTTGCTGTTAAGACTCTTGAATTATACAAAGAGTATGTTCTACCATCACCTTATCTTCCATGTGTTGAGGATTAGTGACAACTTTCATGTTTCAGGCTGACAAATAAAACTATGGATGCCGTTGATTCTAGAAACTGGTTACATACTTGGTTTCCCATTCAGGTGCTTAGTGTGCCTTATCTGCTATTTGATCTCAAATTAACTACACTTAGTTTCACAGATACTTTGCTGTGCCGTACTCTCTTCCGAAATTAGATATGATTGCGATTCCCGATTTTGCTGCCGGGGCCATGGAGAATTATGGGTTAGTCACGTATCGTGAAACTGCTCTGCTTTATGATGATCAACACTCGGCAGCTGCTAACAAGCAGAGGGTAATGTGCATCTCCTCAATGTTGTCTGATTGTGTGATTCCACTTCTATTTTAGCTTGTCTATTGGCAAAACTATCGTTCAATACAAACTTCCTAATGCATTCAGTATCTAATTGATTTATTTGACTGCTGTCAAGGTTGCAACTGTTGTAGCTCATGAACTGGCTCACCAATGGTTTGGCAATCTTGTAACTATGGAATGGTGGACACATTTGTGGCTGAATGAGGGTTTTGCAACATGGGTAAACTCCTTTATTTCACATGTCTGCTTATTGTACTTGCTACAGCACGTGATTGTAAATAAATTACATATGTATGATTGTGTTCAGGTGAGCTACTTAGCGACTGATAGCTTGTTCCCAGAATGGAAAATATGGACTCAGTTTCTTGATGAATTGACTGAGGGCCTAAGGCTGGATGGGCTTGCTGAATCCCACCCAATTGAGGTAACTTGTCATGGATTGAAATGTGTTTTATTGGAAATATACTAATTTTTTGCTTCCAGTTTAGTTTATCTGAAGCATATTGGTTCTTTGCAGGTAGAGGTAAATCATGCTGGTGAGATTGATGAAATTTTTGATGCAATAAGTTATAGAAAAGGTGCATCTGTTATCAGGATGCTGCAAAGCTATCTCGGTGCTGAATGCTTTCAGGTTGGTCTTGGTCCTTTCGTTTAGTACTTTTAAGTTTCATGTTGAGGTCAACGAGTCTTATTCATCATCATCATCAAAAACTGCATATTTGTTTCCATCTTAGGATTTGTGAACTGCAACTTTTCTTTTGAAGTAATGACTAGATAGTTATGTTAATGTATGTAGTTTGTATAATGAGGGGTCTAAGCCGTATCATAAGTTATTATAATCATTTGTAAAATCAAATACCATTAATAAGATAAATAAAATTAGGAAAAATATATATTTGTGGTCACAGACTTAGCTTCATTAGAAATGACTCCATTCTCACTCTTGGATGTTATATTTTGTGCATCAACAGTTTAAAAAATCTACCAGTGAAATCTATTAGTGCATATAAAGCTGTAGTTGGCATTTTCCAAATGATGATTATGAAAATAGATTGAAAAATTACAATTTATATTGCTCAATTGATAAGTTTTCTTTATTGTTTATACGTTTATTAATTTTCTTTCCTTGCATGTATGAACTTTAGTCCCTATTTTTATTTGGAACTTTCTTTTATAGAAGTCTGCTTGATTTGAGTTTACATGCTTTATTTTATGCAATCAGCAATCACTTGCTTCATATATACAAAAATATGCCTGCTCAAATGCAAAGACCGAGGACTTATGGGCCGCCCTTGAAGAAGGATCTGGTGAACCTGTGAACAATCTAATGAATTCATGGACGAAGCAAAAAGGTTATCCGGTCATCTCTGTAAAAGTCAAGGAACATAGATTGGAATTTGAACAGGTTTTATTGCATTTGATCATTTTTTTTCCTTGGTTGTCAATTGTTGTATGTGAGTTCCTTTTAATGATATTCTGAAAGTTACAGTGCTCTAACTGGTTAATTTCATAAATGGCAGTCTCAATTCTTGTCAAGTGGTGCCCATGGAGATGGACAATGGATAGTTCCAATAACATTGTGCTGCTGCTCATATGATGTGTGCAAGAATTTCTTATTGCAAACTAAATCCGAATCTTTTGATATCAACGAGTTTCTGGGTTGTTCAATTAGTAAAGAAGATGGTAATGCGGCTTGGATAAAATTGAATGTGAATCAGACTGGTTTCTACAGAGTGAAATATGATGAGGACCTTGCAGCTAGACTTGGATATGCTATAGAGAAGAAACAGTTGTCTGAAACAGACAGATTTGGTATTGTCTTTAACCTTGCCATTCTATTTCTTGGATGATAAAAGAGAGAATTTAATAAGTTTATATTATTCCATTGACAGGTATTTTGGATGATTATTTTGCCCTTTGTATGGCTCGCCAGCAGTCTCTGACATCTTTGCTTACCTTGATGGGCTCTTATAGGGAGGAAACTGAATATACCGTTCTCTCAAACTTGATTACTGTAATTTCAAATCTGATTACTTTCATTCGCTGAAAAATGCATCTCCATGTCATTTTTCATTTCTATTCAGTTATTCCCTTGGTTCTGATTACGGTTCTTTCTTTTCATAGATAAGCTATAAAGTTGGGAGGATTGCAGCTGATGCAAGACCTGAATTACTGGATTACATTAATCAATTTTTCATCAGCCTCTTTCAGAATTCTGCCGAGTAAGTTAATTCATATGTATTTGTTGAATTATCTATGCCAATCTTAGATAAGAAACTTTGTAGAATTTAGATTTGCCTACTTGCCTGTTTATTGCTGCTGTTTATTGATCTCAAGTCAGCTGTGATACAATTAAAAGTTATTTTGAGAAGCTGGAGTCAACTAATCATATTGCTATTGCAAGATACTGAATTTGTGCAAAAATGCAATTTCATTGTCGATAAACGATATTATCATATATGATATATCTACATTCAATTTATAAATAATTTATTTATTAATGCCAATTAATCGAGCCATTATATTGTATATATATTTACATTAAAAATAAGGACCAAATCTTCTGAATTGTGATACTACATTGTGAATACCCGTGCAAAGAGTTTGACAAACTTTTTATCTTTTATCATACCCTCTGTAGAGTTTTGGTTTGGATATTAAGAAATGCAAATGTCTGCAAGGGAGTAATAATCTCTCATTTATAGAAATACAGACACATACAGGTAGACATATATGTAGTTGAAGATATCATGCTGGAGGGAGAACAGGATGCACATCTTGCATTCCATTCTCATGATAGTTTTTAAGTTCTTATCATGTTGTGAATCGACTTCAAATTTTGCCCTGAGAATTTTGGTATTTCTTCCCAGGTTAATGAAAAGTGAAGTGTTAAGCATGCTTATTTCTTTGTATTAAACCTGCAGTGAGACCCTCAGTTTTTACACATTCTTTCGTTTTTTATTGGAGGATCTCATTAAGATTGTATATATTGATCTTCACTTGCAAACATGGAACCTGATTTTTTCTGTGTTGCCTCATTTATACTTCCATCCTTTCTTTACAGGAAGCTTGGTTGGGACTCTAAACAAGGTGAAAGTCATCTGGATTCAATGTTGAGAGGAGAAATTTTGACTGCCCTTGCTTTGCTTGGGCATGAAGAGACCCTAAAGGAAGCATGCAAGCGATTCCATGCATTCTTAGCTGACAGAAATACCCCACTTCTCTCTCCTGACACAAGAAAGGTTGAATGTGAATTTCATTCAAATACTAGTATTGTCCAATTTAAAATCACTATTGACCTTGGTCTATGGTCTGCAGGCAGCATATGTTGCAGTAATGCAAAAAGTCAGTGCATCAGATAGATCGGGTTATGAATCGCTTCTTAGAGTTTACAGGGAGACTGATCTAAGCCAGGAGAAAACACGCATTCTAAGTATTGAAAAGTCATTTTTGAAAGTGATTCAGAATATTTGAATCCGTAGAGTTTTGTGGCAATAACTTATTTTCTCATATTTTGTAGGTTCGTTAGCATCATGTCCAGACGTTAATATTATTCTTGAAGTTCTCAATTTTCTGTTATCATGTGAGGTAACCTAGATTTTTTTTTTTTAATGTATTTTCTTATTAAGGATGTAAAATGTTGAAATGGAGCTTTTAAAGTATTGTTTCTGAAGTTCAAATATACCGACTTTGATTACCATTCAATCTAGGTTCGCAGCCAAGATGTTGTCTTCGGACTTGCTGTTAGTAGAGAAGGACGTGAAACTGCTTGGAAGTGGTTGAAGGTAATACTGATTCAATTGTTATCTAACTATTATGGAGTGATGAGTTTTAATAACCATGGACATGCATGAAGTACATTGATTGCACCGGTACATTGATTGAAAATGTCTTCATAGATTAAGTGAACCTCAATACTTCGCGCTTTAAAATGGACAATTTCCTATAGGTCGTAAGAGGCTCAGATTTTTTGAACCATTATAATTATTCATAGTGGAGTAAATATATTATGATTGCCAAATAAAAAACAAATATAACTTGGTAATACATGGATGAAAATGTCAGAGCTTAAGAGTAAAAGAAAGTCATCCTAAGACAGCTTGTTCACCCTTTTGTACATTTTTCTGTATTAATATTTATAAAGGTTTTTCTGTTACCAACCAAAATAAGGAAATCAACCTTGAACCTACCTGAGCCCAACCAGTGGAAGTATTTACTTGTTAGGTAGACTTGTTAGACAAGGAAACTCATCAAAGAAGCACCTCACTGTTGTACTGGAATTTCATAGTGCCACTGAATTATTTTTCGTGTTCTTTTTCCCATGTCAGTTTATACTCTTACAATTTCCCTATACAGTGATGCATACAATTTGCTATTTTTTTCTTGGAATACAGGATAACTGGGATCACATCTCAAAGACCTGGGGTTCAGGTTTTCTCATCACACGCTTTATCAGTGCAATTGTCTCACCGGTTTGTTGTCTCCACCTCTCAAAATCTGTGTTTAGTTTTTCAACTCATAGGATACCTTGATGACATATTTATTTCTCCGTGCTCAGTTTGCTTCATTTGAGAAGGCCGGGGAAGTGGAGGAGTTCTTTGCAAGCCGCGGCAAGCCTTCTATTGCTAGAACTTTGAAGCAGAGCATTGAAAGGGTCCACATAAATGCAAAATGGGCGGAGAGCATTCAGAAAGAGGGACACCTTGCTGAGGCTGTGAAGGAATTGGCATTCAGGAAATACTAACTTGCTTGCAACTTTTATTTGGCTGCCTATATTATGTTACCGTGAATAAAGCCAAGCTTGTGTAAGAGTCGTCATATACAAGACTTGAGCAATCATCCAAATCTCCATTTAGTGCCTGGAGTTACTTCTTTGCGTGCAACTTTCTCTTTATATACACGCTTTTTATTAATTTCACCTTTTTGCTGCTTCTGTGGTGTTTTTTTTTTTTTTTTTTTTTTTTTATTTTTTATTTTACATGGAAATTATCTCTTGGCCACCTGATGTTTGTGTAAATTTCAGCTTTACACGAAAAGTCTCAAATATGTCTGATATTTTCATTTTGTTCCATTTTCCACCTTGGTCGTAACGGTATCAACATTTATAAACAAATTTGAATAAAAAAAATACAATTATGCTCTTCTGGTGTAATTTAGTTGAAGGCAAAATTAACAAATAAAAATTGTTAAAGTCTGAATATAGTCGTTGGAAGTCAGAAAGGCTACATTTTGGCCTATAAAACACACACTCATAGTTTCAACACTCACTCCACAGCTGAAGGCATCAAATATATAATTCACAAACACTCCTTCATCAATCTAGCACATATATTATTCTGAAAAACACAATACATAGTTGTACTTCAGTTTAACCAAATTCATCACACCTCAAAATGGCTTTCAAGTAGCCATTCAAGTGGTAATGTTGGTAGTGGACATAAGAAAGTCAGAAAAGTAAAATGGCAACCAAAATATTATTTTTGTCGTGGGCAAGTGGATGTTATGGTGTCTACTACATCACATAATGATCCTAATGTAATGTTTTGGTCATGCAGGTTGAAACAATGTGGTTTGATGCTGAAGACCTGATAGACCCTACTACAACTGATGAGATATTCACAGACGAGCAATACTCAAAGCTGAATGATCAAGTGATGATGAAAATTAATATACAAAAAGCTAAAGAGCATTGAATTGAAGATGAAATATATATTCTCCATTGTGTGTGCAATTTTAGTTGGGATATATATGCGTAAATAATGTAATATGTCCACGGAAGTTAACGTAATATCTACCAAAAAATTTCTATCCATAAGTTCCAAAACACTGCTCATGCATAAACATATTCAAAGATAATATAAATTACAAAATAGAGATAAAATAAGTTTAGCTTATGAAATATTTCTATAGTATCCATAACGTTCCAAAATACTACCCATGCAAGAGCATATCCGTTAGTTCCATAAGTTTCGCTTAAGCTTAGGAAGATTGAGAAGCTAGGTGACTGTTTGACTGAAGATGGCCTGCCTGAAATTTAAAAAAAAAAAAAAAAAAAAAAAATGATAACAAGTTACACATTTGATGACTCTCAATGAGTCATGTTTAGCAAATAAACGCCTCATGACTAAATCAGAATCCATCACAACTTTCACCTTGTTCTCTGGGTTGGTGACAGTTAACTGAATCTTTTCTTCTGAGTCTAACCTATATGGACTTGTTACTTTCAATACCTCAGCCTTCATTCTCCCAATATTACAGGCATCAAGATCAATCAAGCCTATATAGTGTCTGTTGCCTTTGAATGAAATTGCTAACTCTAGCGACGATATTTTCCCTAACATACCAAATAGCACATTCGTTGTTCATCAGGTGGGGCTAATATCCTTTTCACTCTAATCTTCTTTATCTCATTTTAAGGATTGAGATTTAACCAAGATAAATCCAATGGTCATTATCTTGACAACACATTAATGAATTTGATGAGTGGCTTTTGTGTTGTCAATATAATGATCATTTGATTTATCTTGGCTAAATCATAACCCTTAAAAGGAGATAAAGAAGATAGAGTGAAAGATGATAGTAAGTGGAAACCATATACGATAACCATTGTTTAAAAAACCCCTAAAAATTTTACAAACTAATAAAAATCCCTAAAAATATACAAAATGGTAATATAGTAGTCTAATAACAACATATGAAACCTTAAACCAACAAAACCCAATAATCAATTTGTACTTTTCACAACCTATAATTAAACAATAACTTGCACATTTAACATAATCCCAAACAAACAACAACAATCGACAGTTTGAGGTATCTAGGGTTTGCATTCATGCAAAATTTATTGATCTAAAATGATACATGATATCATATATAAAATAAATTAGTGGAAAAGGAAGATTATTAATTGAAACTCATTTGATGGAAATGTCATATTCAAAATCGCTGATTAGGGTTCATGGTAGAAACAAATAAGCGAATATAAACAAAAATAACAAAGAAGCTATTTGTAAGCAACAACTAGAGCTTTTTTTATCATGAAATTACAAACTTTTTAGTGTAAAAATGGCAGGTTTCAACGTTGTACTTCTTCATGCAAGCAATTTGTACCCCTACTCATTGCAAACGACGACGTTTTGATTTAACAGTGTGAAATGACTTAATTGACCTCGTGATGTCACCATCAGTTTAACACGGTTATCACCGAGGTGGAAAATATAACAAAATGAAAACATCAAGTATATTTGGAAAAAAAATAAAAAATTCTCCTTTTCATGTCAAACTGAATTTTAGTCAAATATCAGGTGGACAGTAGATAATTTTAAATATATTTATTAAAGTTCGAATATAATAAAACAGAATAAGAATATCAATTCAAAATTTTAAAAAATAAATTTTGAAAATTTAAAATTATTAATAAATAACATTTAAATTGGAGGAGGATTTAAAAAAAAAAAATAGACTGACTGTGTTGAATTTTGGACTATTTTGGCTCATTCAATCTATTTTGTCCCTCGTATGTTCAGAGATCAAACAGAAATGATATTCAACTCTTTAATTTATTATATCAAAGTCCTTTTTTTTAAAAATATATATATATATATATATATAAGTCCATTTATTTTTTTTTAAAAAAAAACATCCTCATTAAAAAAATTTTGTACCTCCTATTTTGTCACCATCAAATTCATCATCACTACCACCGTTACCTATTTTCATCATCATCAATTCCTCACCCACCTAATGTGTGGTTAAATTTTTTGAGAAAGTTGAGAGTTTTCTTTTTATTGAAGGTAATGATTTTCACTTTCTGCGCTAATCTTAGAGTTATTTTCAGGGTTAATATTTGATGTATATTATAAATTAATTCAAAAAACAAAATGAGAGGAGTTCATTACTAAAGAGAGAGAAGGAAAAAAAATATTATTAATTTTTTTTTTTTAATGAAAAGTGGGACTGATTAGATAAATTAAGATAATCAAATATCACTATAATTGAGCCTGATTAGATAAATTAAGATGCTAATAAAATATCACTACTCTTGGTCAAATGGTAACTAAAAGGAATGAATTCGAGTGACGCTTGGGCACGGGCTAATGAGAGCTCCTCAGATATTGCACAATATTGTAATTAGCACTTGTAATCATCATTAGGCAAATGAGGGTTAACAAAAACATTGTGACAAGCCTTGACACTCCCAAATGTTCAAAATTCTTTATAGGCAGGCACCATTAATCATCAAAATTATATTAAGTGAATACCCCACGGAGTAATTAACTCGGAGGCTTAACAAATACAATTCGAAGATCACAACATCAAATGAAGCTTGATACTATTCTTCTATCCCTACAATAAACGCTACGATTTACATACCCCAAGAGTGTATGATATGTATTGTTTATCCAACTCTTGAACAAATGAAGCGTGTTCTACTGTTCTAGTAGTACTTACAGACTGCTTACTCGGTGAACCAAATAATTAGATGATTCATAACTTTATAAGATCTTATTAAGTATATTTATCGTAATGCATTAGATGAACTTGCTAAAAACAGTCACTTTTTGCTCTTGAACTTCCTTTGAGCCTTGAGATCCACCACGAGTACACTGATGTTATCTTTGCTTCCCTTTTGGAGGGCACGGTTTGAGAGGTACTCTGCTGCTGCCTGGGCAGCAGGATCGATTCCCTCCCCCATTCCGGAGGCAAGTGTAATGCCATTCTTTTTGTGCCAGAGTAGTATTCGCTTCCGTGCCAGCTCACATGCCTCCTCATTCGTCATGACATCCCATAAACCATCGCTCGCTAGAATGAGGCATTCATCTTCTCTTGCCCTTGGAATAAGCATTACTTCTGGTTCAGGAATAATCCATGGTTTCAAGTATCTGTCACCTGCAAACCAGGCCAGGGTTGAGCAATCCAATTTACTTTATTACAATCTGAGATTTGAGCAGAATTCATAAACTGATTTTATATGCCCATAATCATAAAAGTAGATGCACAAACCACATGGTAAATTCTACTGAACTTGCACTAGAAAACTACATAGTTCCATCCTGCACACTCACTGAGTTTGAAATAAAGGAAGGTGCACATTTCCTCTTTATGGTACAAACAATGCACTACGGTACCCAATATTTCAAAATACAGCATTTATTTTTTAGACAAAAGGAAGGCTTGGCGCTGAAAATTATTCTAATTGTCCTTCCAGGAAATTTTGTTTTCTTTATCGGGCAACTACATTACAGAGTTCTAACACTGTCCGGACATCAAAATCAACCATAACCAAGATTAATGGAGGTTAAATAAACATCTCATAACGGTTTGGTGAATTAAGTTATTAATATACCGTGTACTTAGCAGGCACTTCCTGATCAAAAGATCAACACTTGAAGCTGAAAACTCAGAAGTTGCTTCCATATTAGAGTTCAAGTCACCCAAGGCTTCAAGGAAACCACAACATAGTAAACACTGATCAGATTAAATCTTTTGACACTACATCATAAGGCTTTATTAGCTGGTTCCAGCGGAACCATGAAAAATCTACCAATATCCTGAATCAGTGGCTCTATGGATAATAAGACTAATGTCTCGTAATGAACCCAAGGTGACAACTTTGAAGCTCGTGAACACACCAACATCTTCCGCACAGTTAACATTTTCGGATCCCAGAAGTACAAAAACAAAATTGAGGGTGGAAAAAACTTCTTTCTTCCTCAAGAATAGATTTTTCTGTAGTAGCAACTGGAGGAAGCAATACTTATTTTTCTAGCTGGATGTCCTTATACCTTTGCCACATATCAATACTTCAATTTACCACTTCAAACTCATTGAGCAATAACATTTAAAAAGCAACTAGAGAACAAACAATTTTAGATCCATCTCAAGGGGAAAATAGAAAAGATTTTGAGTTCTGCATAATACGTGCAACAAGTTTAACAGACAAGTTTACTAGCAATCGACAATGCCAAGGGGACAGAAAACAACTATCTTATTCATCCTACTCTGTGATTAACCAATTGCAACATGACAATAAAAAACACTGATAAGGGAAACCACTTGGGCAAACTGCCTCTGCTAGAAAGCTGTATCATGCTGAATAAAAATAGGAGAGATAGAACCATGATGGAGTACATACCAATAGATCTTGACATTGCAAGAACACCAAATACACGATGTCCATTCCATTGTATAACCTTGCCTCCAGCTGCTTCAATCCTGGCATATTCATCTTCTCGATTTGGCTGTTAAGAAAATAAAATAAACAAATATCAGTTTCTTGCAGTTGATTAAGGGATATTAAAAAAATGGAAACCACAATCGAAAATTTCTTACTTTATGATCCACAGACAAGGCCATGGGCTCTTTTCCACGGCATAGAACTGCTCTTGAATCTCCACAGTTTGCTACAATAATATGGGATGAACAAATGACAGCAACAACAGCAGTAGAACCAACAGTTTCTGGGGCAACAGGTTCTTGGTTTGTTTTTCCTCCAACTTCGTCATCAACTTTAGCAAAACAACTGGTGAATGCTTTTTTCCATTGCTCTTGGCAACTGTGTATCACACTTCCATTACTCAGACATTCCTTAACAAGCTCGATCTCCTCAGCTAAAGCAGTATGGATGCGATCACGACAGTAGTTTGCAACCTGAACAATCAAACCCCATGAGAAATTTTCTTTCACCCAGACAATAGAATAAAAAATTGCAGTTGAATAGTAAGGGGCAAAGAAACAACATTAGAAGCAAGAAGGGCAAGATAAAGGAACCTGCGAGCCTCCATGGCCATCATAGACCCCAAAGAAATGAGCAGTCTGCTGACCGAATCGCTTGCTCAAGCCATCAACTACCCTGTCACCGACTAGCATTTGAATAGGAATTTTCAAAAAATAAGGCACAGCTGCAACTGCATCTTCCATCTCAGGTCTCCTTCCACAAACAGATGTGAAACCCCAAAGGGGCACATAATCCACCTCAAATACACTGCGTCCGACTGCCCCACTCACCCCATTTTCCACAGACAGTTGAAGAACAACTGAAGATGACTTTTGCTTAGACCCATCTCCAATATCTTCCCCAAGGCTCACTGCCATAGCGAGGGGATTACGCACTATTTCAGTCTCAATATTTGACTCATGTAAATCATTGGCCTTGGCAATAATATCAACACTGCATATGCTCTTCTCAATGTCAACTGAGCTCAGAGTTCCTACCTCAGATAATGCCTCAAAATTTAAAAAATCATCTCCACATAAGCTACTGGTCTCACTTGCCACTGAAAGCGAACAAGACCTATCAAGAATCAGATCCCCCTCCAACGATAAGGAATCATCTTCCTCAATTTCCCGATTTATCACATCATCACTAGAAGTCCAATTGTTTTTATTTTCAGATATCATATCCAACAAAGGAACCCCTCCCACTTTATCCTCTTCTGGCACCACCATAGCTACAGTACTAACTTCATTCCCTAAATCACTACAGTTACAATCCTCATGCCCTCGGGCTACAGATTTGTCAGAAACCTTAGCTACAGAATTAGACAACAAGCCAGCTGTGTCAGCCATTAGCTTAAGTCTTGTAATATCCAAATGCCTAGCTATTATTGGGTTATCACAGACCAAATTATCTGTCCTAAATGGCACCACAACTGCTGTAAACATCTCCTCCGTCAAAATCCCTGTCTGGGCAGTGCAAAAAGTTACCCTTTAACCCCTCCAATATCTCACAACCTGTCATTATTCAACTAATTTTTTCACCTTCTCTTCTCTTATCAAGAACAGTAGTGGGAAGTGAAAGGTCGGTCTTAATAGACCATTTTCCATGCCTTAAAAATTCAATAATCCCAAAAGGAGGAAGCAAATTCAGGTGACATATGGTTGAGAAAAAGAGCTGGTGAAAGGGAAATATAAAAATAGTCAGATCTGGTCAACAAAAACGTATCCAAATTCCAATAGTGGAGACTCAGACAATAACCCTAAATAGATATGCGTGACCTGTCTAGTTCCCAACAACTTCTTCTCTGGACTCTTCTTTATCCACCTCCATCAACTACAGTTAAAAAGGGAAACTTATTAAGTCCACCAAACTAAAATGAAACTCTACAACATACATAGGCAAGTAAAAATTAAATTTTGAAACCAACCCTTTATCTCTAAACACAAGAAAACAAAAGGGTCATGAGAAAGAACCCAAGAAAAGTGAAGCCCCAAAAATTCACAGGAAACCCTAATAAAGATAGTATCTTTTTAACACACTCAAGTTCCCTGGATCTAAGGCAAACCACCTGAGCCTCTTGTGCTGTTGCTTTCTCTCATTCACATTATTATTGTCAACATACAAAAAATCAACAAAAAAATACAAATAAAAAATAAGAAAAATGACTACTTAATTTGTCAACTGTAATGCAAAGTCATTATCTTACCTCTCTTTTCTTTTACTTCTTGCTTCCAAAGACTTTTAACATCTAAGAACCAAGTAAAAATGATTAAAGAAATAGAAAAATAGCAAGAAACAAGACATTGTTATGGAGTTGCTTTGCTTACCAATTAAAAATAACAGCTCAAATGTGATCACTAATATAATTTTTTAGTGACTTTGTTTATTATACACGTATAATTTTTTTATCCGGGGATAATAGGGAGACTTGAAAGAACAAGAAATAAAGAACAGGAGTGGAGAGGAAACATAAACAAATAAAGAAAAGACTTTTGAATTATGTAAAAGAGAGAGAGAGAGAGAGAGAGAGACAGATGTCAAATGTAGAAGCACACATTAAGCATCTCCCATCCAAAGTCACTGTCCACCCTCCCTTTCTCATTAGACTTCTTTTTACTTTAGAAATTGATAGTTTCTTACTACAGTTTCAACTTTTAGGATTGATTTTAGTTCTGCAATTGTTCCTTTTGTTAAAATATTAACATTTTCATTTTTCAGTGATTAAAACTGTTAATTTAAAAAGTTTTATGAGTCATTTGATTCAATCGATTGAATTGCTAAAACCGACTGACGTTATCGTGATGTTATAAATAATTTTAGTTAATTAAAAATTATAAAAAAAAATTTATTTTATATTTTAGTTTACGCTTTAAGAATTTTAAAAAATTTAGTTAAATTTTTTATGGTTAAAAAATCGGATTGACCGATTGATCGGTTCACCGATTTTGACCATTTTTTGCACCCTGATTCTTAAAATTCATCAAACCGAACTCACTGCCGCTTCCTGATTTAACCCGCGATCCGATCTAATTTTTAAAATAATAATAAAAACTACATTGATTCTGACCAAAAGAAAACTTTGACATGTTCTTGTGGTGGAAATGCACAGAATACCATTAAAAAAATAATAATATTTATGCACATGAGACGAAAGTACGGGGAGGAGCAAAACAACACCACCAAAATTGAAATATTGAATTGGTACAAAAAGAAAAAGCTTTTATTGAACAATTCAGATGAGTTCAAAATGTTTTTGTAATATCAATACTGTTTTAAATCAAAATAGATTGAGTTATTCACTCCCCTATACCCCCAAAAGATAACTTCATGTATTTCTCTCCCCCACAACTGTAAGCCAAACCAACTAAAACTCTATATATACATGTATATCTTAAAAAAAAAAACATCAAAATTATTCCTAACTTTTGGTGTGTATTTTGCGTGAAACAAAGGAGAGGGTGAGAGTATATTTTATATGTGGAATTAAGGCAGTTCCCAAAGAGCAGCTAGAGAGAGAGATGAATTTAGTGGAGAGAGAAAGAGGCTCATTCGATGTCTTCTGGCCATCTTTTCCGACGAATGACCACATTGGAGAATCCTCTCAAGGAGACGAAGAGAACGCCACATGTCCGACACCTAGATTCTGTCGCAAGCGCCACCCACGCGCCGCCACAATGCCGCCCCACGCGCCGCCACAATGTCGCCCCATGCGCCGCCGTGAATGACCATCACCTCCCGAATCAGAATCTCCCCCTCATCGAGATACGCAGGTTGGACACATGGTTGCCCAGATCAGACTCTCGGTTGTCGTGAAACAAGAAAAAAATAGAGTTATCGTCGTTTGACCGTTTGTCAGTGACCACCGAGCATCCGACGTCACTACCACCACCACCACTGTGATCCCCGTGTTGCGTACTTACCATTGATCACCTTGTTGTGGAATTTTGAAGTCGTTGGAGTTCGGTACGTTATTGTTACAGTCTGTGGTATAAATGTAAGATTTTGAAAGTTTTAGACTAAATCGTAAATTTAGTCTAATTAGCGTACAAATATGAAATTTCTAGTTTTTAAGGGTTCATAAGTTATATTTGAAAGTTGTAGGACCAAATTGATGATATATGAGAGTTTTGGGGATTAAATTGAATATTTAGAAAGTTTTATGGTAAATTCATAATTTTAATAAAATATAAGGACCTAATTGTAATTTAACACTTTTTTCAGATTTTAGCAATGATATAAGGATATAGAGAATTTTTGCATGTATTGGGATAAGTACAATGCACGATGATTTTCTTAACATAATTATTTGTGGTTGATATTTGATATAGAAGTCGATATAATATTGTATATATATTTATATATATTCAGTTTGGAATTCATATTGAGTTATTGATAATATGAGAGTTATATATGTTTGAATACTGTGTTGGGTAAAATAGTA